>JAODAL010012274.1:0-96138 GCA_025379985.1 Phyllomedusa bahiana
TAAGGAACCCATTGAATTTAATAGGTGTTCTGTTTTATTTCAATAGATAGAATCCTGTAACGAACTACGCTATCTTGCACGTGGCACGCACAGATAGAATGGAGCATAAATGATGCCACTGAGTGCACAATAGGACATTGAAACCGAAATGAATATGTTTATAGAACCGACTACATTGCTTCATGGAAAGTAGACCTATGTTCTTCTAATATTTAAATGAGGTAAAGGACAGAAAAGGGGGTCATCAAAAGGGATGTCCAGTGTTTAAGGCCCTATTTCCATAGCATTTTTGAAGTATGTTCGTGGTATCCGTTGATATAATGTAAAGATTTATCTCAACGGATAGTGCAGCGGGACTTAAAGGGTTTTGCCACGAAGTGAGTTCCTTACCTCTTATCTGTTCAGGAGAGAATATAAACAAATCATGCTGAATCATGAACGGCTGCAGAAGTGAGAGGGAGGGGGGTGAGCAGAGAGCGAGGAAGAAGGGACCGTCTGCAATGTTTTCTCAAATAATAACATTACAACCAGTGGATTCTCAATACAGCAGACAACCTCATACACTGCACTTTTCTCCCCAGCCCCTTGCAAGCTGTTCATGTTCCTTGTCATCAGATAAGAAGTGCAAACACGCAAGCACAGCCAGATCAGCTCCTGTCAGTGTCCTGGTCCTGGTTGTGTCTAATGTAAACTTTCAGGAAACTAAGGGCATCTGATTAAGGCTGTAGCTCTCAGAGGCTTCACTTTTTGTAATCACATATATTTAGAAAAGTGATTAAATACCCATTTTGGAGGATCCCACGTCAACATTACATGGTGCCAAAACCGCTTTAATACTAAAGGGAAAATGTAGTCCTGATTGGACTCCATTTGCCCTATTTAGCGAAGATATACTGTTTCTGCACCATGACCTACCATGCCTTTGTGGCTGATACACAAACTGAATATGTTTGCTAAATAGAGCAAACCTAATCCAATTAGGACTACATTTTCTACAAGAAGTCTATGGCCTCATCACTGCCCCGCCACGGTATCCATGGGGATACCACAAATGGGTTGCCAAAACGCTTTCTGAATAGACTTTAGCTTTAATGCTCAAAAGTTAAATCCTACTAAAAAATTATCCACTGACAAGGATTTTTGTCAGAAAATACTTTTGATGGATCTTTTAAGCTCATTCCAACAGTGATATTCAGAACATAGAGACTACGATTCTTACTGAAATTCTTTAACCTTACCCTCATGATGTTTCAAGTGCTGGGATTATGTATCAGATCACTATTGGTTGGATTTCTACTTTAAAGTCTTAGTTGAAAGTTTAACCACACTTATGTGGTATATTAACTGGTTTATAGTTAGGACAAAATGCTACTAATGCTGGTATTTACAAAAATATAGTCTGGGTATGTCTGAAAAGTAGCAAGAAGATTTAACTAAAAGACTCTACAGTGACAAAGTCTTATGGAAAGGCAGAAAATGCAGATGAAATGTTCTCCTAGTTACAGAAACTTGCAGCAGTCAGGACCCTAGTGTAAACAGGGCCATCTTTTCCATTGGGCACACTAGGCAGTTGCCTGGGGGCCCCACAGGTATAGGGGCCCCAGGTGGGTTACACTTGTCTCAGGAATACAAGAAACATACCCAGGATCCCATGGTTGGCTTTGCTTATATTACTGATGTGTGTTTTTACGATGTGCAAACAAATAAAAATCATGATGAAGGGAGCCAAAGGCTCCCTGCCTTGCCAATCAGTCTTGTAGGCCGCCGGACATAAGTGGCCTGATAATATGGGTGTGCTTGAGGGTGGCTGAAGGCATGACCTAGTGTGATGTTATTTATTTGGACAGGGCCCATTGCAGTGCTCTGCCCAGGGGCCCATAATGCTGTTAAGACGGCTCTGAGTGTAAATTTTGGTTAGGAGACAATCATACATGGCATATTTTGCCAACATGGAATTGGCAGCAGCAACTTCAAATTCTGTGCTACATGCTGATCTGGATGCAAATCTGCACTGCAAAAGGTGAATAGATATCCAGATCTGCATGTAACAAAAGTGGTATTTGTGTCAAATTCACTATAGCCAGATCCGTGGCCACTACTTACAATGTCTCATTTATAATACCGTTCCTCTGCCTCTTACAGGCCTGGGGGACTTTGGTCTGCTTAGGTCTTAAAGGGGTTGTCTCGCTGCAAAGAATAGCTTTCAAAATGTAGGGAACACAAAATAAAGACATTTTCCAAATATACTGCTTTGTTCATCTGTTTTTGTTAAGGAGCTACAAATGAATTTATCACCTCCCTGGCTATTTCTGTTCCCTCAGTAACCGACCTGTAAACATCTCTCCCCCCTGCTGTTTGTTCTATGTGATAGCAGTGAGTGATGTCATCACACAGGTTGCAGCAGTTCTGTGCTGGCAAGCAGTAAAAAGCTTGATTTATCTAAAGTAAACAGCACTAATTAGGGCTTTTGTTTGAGGGATCAGATAAAAAGTCCTGCTCGCAGTTCTGGAGAGCTTCTGAGCTAATCTGAACTAATTAGCAGAATGAAAACACAGAGCTGTATGCAAGTTACAGTCAGTCTGACCAGGAAGTGACAGAGTATTTCATTCATGCATCCTATGAAACTCTGTAGGGAGACGACCCCTTTAAGGCCATTATCTATAGTAGCTATATCTACACCCCATAAATCTACGCTTCTGCCAAAAGTACCTGTCATATACTACTAGATATAAACTTTACGGATAATGCCTTGGTAATACTTAGAAGGAACTCACAAAATCTTCATGGAAGCAGGGTGAACTGTCTCTTTACTCTACAGATACCTTACCGTTGGTAGCTTCCGTGTCTCTTCATAGTAAGCTTTATCAGGGGATTCCACTAGCTGGGGGATTACAATATTCCTCCTTATCTGGATTCTTAGGGAAGTATTGCCATACACATCTCCCCATCACTGTGACTGCATTGTTTGAGTAATTGATGTATTGGGTTCTTTTGCTTATTGCTCTTTTTCTGCCACCATCAATACACTACATGTAATATATTGTGACTGCATTATTGAAATGGTTACTATTGTTTTTTTACTTTTTTTCATTGCATATGCTACACGGTGATTTGTTTTATAAGTTGGTTACTATTTATGTTGGTACTGATCATCTATTTCAAAGTTTGTCCCCTGAAGAAATGTGTGAGGCGCATAGAAACATGTCGGGACTATTAGGTATTTTTTGAGGGCCAGTGCGCATTACGGTCAGATTCCGGGGGGGGTTTCCCCCTTATTGGGGGGGTTTTTCCCTTTTTAGGTAAGTGGGGGGGGGGGGATTCCGGTTTAAAGTAGGTTTAATATGGGAAATTAATTATTGTTTTTTCCCCTTTGGCCCTCCTAAATTTTTGCCCGATTCCCCCCCCTTTTTGAATTTTTCTGACTGTCCTTATAAACCTTTGGTTTTGTATTTAAAAATATTTTCCATGCTTTCTTGGTGGCATCTCTGCATCTTGGGGGTTTTTTTTAGGGGTCTTTAAAAAGGGTTTTTAGGAAATAATATACTGGCGCATCTCCCTTTTTCCAAATTTCAGTATTTGTTTAAAAGGGGGGGTTTACTCTGATTAGTTTTAAACCTTTCTCTGTGTTTTTTCCGGCCCTCTAGGGTTTAAGCAGTGTTCCCACCCTCCAGCCCTTTTCCCCTCCCAAAATGTAATTTTTTTAGGATCTCCCACAGAATGAAATGACAAATAATGAAATAAAACCTGCCCCCAGCAAAATTAAAAATCACTTGGGCAATGCTAAGGAAAGGGGGAAAAAACGTGACCTGTTGGGGGGCCCTTGAGGACGGGGACCCCTGTTTAAAAGAAAATGAGGACCCCGTTGTACTCTGTTCTCTTAAATTTTGAAAAAATTTGGCATGGGTGGAGTGATCACCCAAAATGGAGGAAGCCAATCCCCCAGGGAAACCCCCTTTTGGTTTTAAAAAAAGGGTAACCTAAAAAAGGGGTTTTGCCCATAAAAGTGAGTTTTTTAAACCAACGGGGCTGATACTCCCCTCTTGAGGCCTAAAAAAAGGGGTGTTGTGTTTCTGTGTTTAAAAAAAAAAAGTACCCCCTCTGTGATGTAAATTCACCCCACCCCCCATGCACTTCCTGATACTCAGTCTCTTTTGTTTGAGCAAAAATTGTTTTGCTAAAAAAACAGAGGAGAACTTTTATTGTGCACAATTTTTAAGCTTTTTTATTTCCCCCTCTTATTTGTCAGGAGAGAAGAAAAAGCTCAGCAGGGCAGCCTTCTTTCATTCCTTCAGGGGACAGTTGAGGGGGGAGAGGAAGGGGGGTGGAAAAGAGAGCGGGGCAGTGTGCATGTTTACTCAGATTTAAATTTCATTGTAACCCGTGGATTTTTATACAAAAGAAAAAGGTCTTTCTCCCCAATTTCCCTTCAAAGCTTGTTCTTTCCCCCTGCCCATCGATTTAAAAAGTGCAAACAAGCAAGTGAGGCCAAATTTAGCTCTGGGGGCGGGGTCTTAAAAGAAACTTTCGGAAATCAAGGGTGAATAAAGGGCAGGCTTTTTAGCTCTCAAAAGGGCTTCACTTTTTTTTTGACCTATATTTTTGAAAAAATGTTTAAAAACCCATTTTTTGGGGGATCCCACGTCAACATTAGATCGTGGCAAAACCCCTTTAAAAATGTAACGCAAGTGATTGTTCTTACCTTGGCTTTAAAGGGGGGCCCTTTTAAAATTTGGGAAAAAAGCAAAAGAAAAAAAAAATTAGAAAAATTCCCGGGAAATAGCTAAAGACTAAAGGGCCCCGGTGCCAAAAAATTAGCCGGGCCCTCTATCCCGGACGCTTTTCTGTGGACCACTAAATTTTCAAACAAAAAGGTTCCCTGTTGTGTGACGGTTTTCTGTGGGGTAGCAATTGCAGAAAATTATTTCTATTTAAAAAGGGAAATTTTCCAATAGAAGGGAAAAATTTAAATTTTAAATGGGGCCCAAAAAAAAACCCAAAGTTATACAAAACCAAGAGGGTCCCGTTCCCTTTTGACCCCCTTTCCTTCCCCCCCCAACCCCAAACCCCCCCAAAAAAAAAGTTTGTGGCGGGGGTGAACAAGAAAAAAAAGAGTTGTGCCCTTTTTTCTTATGGGTTTTGTTTTTGTTGGGTTTTTTGCTGAAAAGCTTAACTGGGCCCTTTTTATCCCGTATTTGGGGGTCCAACTAAGTATGCAAAGGGGACATTTTCAGCGATGCACCCCAATAAAATAGAAAAAAGGGCAGGTAGATAGGGCAAATTTTGTTAGGTAGGTAGGTACTTAGGGCCCCTTATATTTTGGTAAAGGGAGGTAGGAAAAGGAACCCCTTACAGTAGGTAGGTAGGCAGGCAGGTAGATACGGCCCCTTCTGATAGGTAGGCAGGGGAGATTTGGGCCCCCCTTATAGTAAGTGGGCAGGTAGATAAGGCCCTTTATGGTAGGTAGGCAGGTACATAGGGCCCCTTCTGGTAGGTAGGCAGGTAAATAGGGCCACTAATAGTAAGTAGACATATAGAAAATGTCCCTTATAGTAGGTAGGCAGGTAGATAGGGTCCTTTACGGTAGGTAGGCAGGTAGAAAGGGCCCCTTCTAGTAGGTAGGCAGGTAGACATGGCCCCTTATAGTAGGTAGACAGGTAGATAGGGCCCCTTATAGTAGGTAGGCAGGTAGATAAGGCCCCTTATAGTAGGTAGGCAGGTAGATAGGGCCCTTTCTAGTAGGTAGAGAGGTAGATAGGGCTCCTTATGGTAGGTAGATAGGGCCTCTTCAAGTAGGTAGGTAGGTAAAGACTTCACACAGTTGGTAGACAGTTTTTTCACTCGCCCATTAAAAAAATACCAATAATACTCACCTCCCTGTTCACCTGCCGAACACCTGTCTGAATCCGGAGCGGGCGGTGTGACGTCATCACGCTGCCTGTTCCAGGATGCCAGTTCCAGCGCCTACCTACTAGGCCCCAAGCCTAGTCATAGGCTTAGGGCTTAGTACATGCAGAAAATCCAAAAAACTCCCTCCAACGTACTAACAGGAATAACAAAATCAATACAAAAATACCAAATGAAAATATTCCTTTAAAATCTAACCTTTAATCGATATATTAAAATACTACATCACTATTATGTCAAAGCATAGGACAAATGACAGCAGCGGTAACTGCTCTCTAACCTCCTCACTAGTCTCTATAAATATCCTAAACTAGTGGGAATACCATAGCGGAGACTCCGTCCCGAAAAGGACAACCCCACCACAGGAAAACACCACAAGGTAACCTAAACTCCTAACCTACACTACTCCTATCCCTAAGTACATATATATAGGAAACAGGAGGGGTGGTGACTCAGTAGACAAAATCAAAAATAATAAGCGATGAATACCAAAGTTGTAATTAATCTCCCCAGACGCGTTTCGTCCCAATCGCAGGGACTTCTCAATGGGGTACTGAATACATTTCTTAACGAATATAGCAAATCTCTCCTAGAGAAATTTATAGAACCTGTAAACATATATATTTAATATTAACAAACTGGTATGTAAACCAATACTTGCGTAACAGGTCCACTAGAAGATACGGCTGGTATGCCTCCTCTGAGGTGGAATTCCGATGGGGCTAGTTTGCCTCCAAAGGTATGGAGAGACCCTGGTGTTGGTATCTCAGCTGTCCCACAAAGTAAATGAGCACTGGAGAGAATTTATAAATTCAAACTCCTCCCCAAGCCAATCAGCAAACGCCTCCCATTACCCACAAAGCACACTGGGTACTGTATAGGATCGCCACCAACAGCTCGTAGTATAATTACCAAATCCGGCGTCCAGTAGAGTCCAGTACGCAGGCACGAGCGTGCATAGCAACGTACGCTCCCGAAGAACGGCATAGAGCATATCCGGGAGTTGCCAAGATGGCGCCGACAGCCTCGGACATCTGCACCGCACATGCGCGAACGCACTTGGCGGCGCACACTTACACAGATAAGTATAGAACATATCCGGGGCTTCAAGAATTGGCGCCGCTCGCCTCTAGTAACTAGGAGCGCATGCGTGTGGCTATGTCTCAACTGAGCAGGCGCAACAGTAAAAAAAATCCAGATACGCCCACAGCATTTCCTCTAGCGATATCTTTAAGAGGATAAGCGGTAACTTAACAGATACAAGTGTCCAACAAATATGTAGAGATGCAGGCACTAACAGTAATATGTGAGAATACTGACAACTAACCCAGACACACAGTCCTATATTGTACATAGTAATAGCACTTGTAATTATATGCTTAATTGACCTATATAAGCAGACCAGTTATTAGTGGTAGAACAATATCAAATACAGTACATAATATCCAGTGGGGGCAAAGAACGTATAAAAATTGGGTTATGGCATATAGAAACCATAGGGATATCCAAGTTAAATGTACAGGCTTAGAATATAGATCATATATAGACAAATACGAGTGGTCACACAAAGCAAGCAAACGACAAAGCTTCATTGTGGCCCCTTGGGTTTACACAGTCCAATTTATAAATCCATTGAGCCTCCCTTTGGAGGATAAATCTATCCCAATCGCCACCCCTCGTAGGGGGTCTCACAATGTCAATTCCTCTAAATTGCACACAATCTGTGTTGCCTCCATGCTTATCCCAAAAATGTCTTGCAATAGGTGTATCAGCACGTTTTTTAATATCACTAATGTGCTCACCTATTCTTCTCCGCAATTCTCGCCTAGTCTTCCCCACATAATTAAGTCCACACGGACATGTAGCCAGGTAAATGACTCCTACTGAGACACAATTGATGAATCCTTTTATAAGATATTGTCTACCATTATTGCCATTTTCAAAAACTTTACAGGTGACAACATATTGCCAAAACTTACATAAACCACAACGGAAGCAGCCATTCGGCTGTCGACTTAACCAGGTTTCTCGTGGAGGTGCACAGCAATGACTTCTTACCAGGCGGTCCTTTAGACTCCGCCCCTTGCGAAAAGTAATGGAGGGATTCTCAGGCAAGATTTCTCTCACTAGCTCATCCTGTCGTAGAATGTTCCAATATCTCCTAATAATTGCCTGAATCTGATCAGCCTGGGAGTTATACTCCCCTATAATGCGTAACTCATTCCTAATGACGCTCGGGGTCTCAGTCTGTGTAACTTTAGAGACAAGAAGACCAACCCTAACCTCTCTCATGGCCCTTTGATAAGCCCTTTTAATAGGTAGCGAGGGGTAACCCCTTGCTTCAAACCTGTCTCTTAACTCCCTCGCCTGCTCTTTGAATGTACCCATATCAGAGCAATTTCTTCTTAGGCGAAGGTACTGTCCCCGCGGTATACGACGGAGTCTCCGCTATGGTATTCCCACTAGTTTAGGATATTTATAGAGACTAGTGAGGAGGTTAGAGAGCAGTTACCGCTGCTGTCATTTGTCCTATGCTTTGACATAATAGTGATGTAGTATTTTAATATTTCGATTAAAGGTTAGATTTTAAAGGAATATTTTCATTTGGTATCTTAGTACATGCAGCATGACATCATTACATCACACCGCTGCCTTCAGTATCAGTGTATACAGGCCGCTTGTCTCAGCCGCTCCCTGCACTGTAATCGCTGCTTTGCTGGGTCTGTGTGACCCAGCGATGCAGCTGTGTGGTGAGGGGGGCCCGATCGCAAGTGCAAGCGCTGTGACCCCTGTAGTTCCACCACTGAGAATATCAAAGGAAGCATTGTGCATGATAGATCGTCAGATGCTCAGCCCTGCCACTGCTTTTGGCTGGTCTGTATTTACCTGTATGCACTTGCCTCAGTGGTGCAAGTGTAAGATTTATTTTTTAATAATTCCCTTTAACTGTCAGTATCATAGTTTGGAGCATGATAACAATTTTTGATAATGGTATGGCCTCATAATCCCTGTAATCCATACTAGTATTTAACTGACACCAGGTGGGGAGCCACATAAAAATGGTCCAAGAAGCACTGGTTGGGAACACTGCAAGAGAGAATGGGTTAGATCTGATCATTGCTGTTTACATGACGTATTACTAAAATGAGCATGTATCAGAAGTGACTAGTGCTGTGCAAAAAAAGGAAATGGTTTTTTTTCTCACAAATGTGAACTTTTAGCTGAAATGTAATTGCTCTATAACAGGTTTAAAGTCACTTCTTCATGAAAAAAGCAAGTAATATAAAACGGACAGATCCTACGTAAAAGGCACTATCTATATCTAATGGCATTACTCATTCGACTCCAGTAATTGACACAGATGAAAGAATAGTATTCACATTAGTATGCCATGCTGTTTGATGCCAGATATGACTAATATCCTCTTTATAAAGATTTGCAGGTGAATGGATATGGAACTCGCAAAAGAAAGACAATTACAGATTAGTCCAAGAGACAGTGAAGCTGGAGATAAATCGAATGAAGGGAGACGGGAGGAAGTGTCTCAGGGCGAATCATCGAATGAAATGGGTGACTCAGATACCATTTGTTGGTGGTCACAAAGACACGTGCCCCCAACATAAACCAGATCTCTACTCACAATGAATTGGGTTTTATGCACGAGGAGGACATGGCGATTTTTAGCTCATGAATCACTTCCAGTCAGGAATAGCTGCACTGAAAGGAATGAGGATTGTGTAATCACTGTTTACTTCAGGTTCCTCAGTTGGGTGACTAACAGCCCCGCATCCAAGTTAATCTCAGAATGAAAGTTTGGCTGTCAAGCTTAGTAATCACATGGAGAAATATCTGTCTGTTTGAGAGGCAGGAAGGTACATTGCAGGTCACATCTTAAAAGGGTTTTAAATAAAGTATATGATCCTCGACAATCGCAATCCGCTTTGGAACACACACATGCTCCATAAAGAATAGTAATCTATAATAGTATCTACAATAATGTATATTATTTTTTCCGTCTTAACTACGGACACCACGGCGGAAACCCAACGGGCCCATTGGAATTAATTGCTGTTGGGCGCCGTGGATGCTTGTATTGAACGGATTCCGTGGGGTCAGTTTTCCACCTCTGCGACAGGTTCTGAAGGAGCCTTCAGGGCATATGTGAACCAGGCCATACAGAAATAAACTGAAATGTATTTATTGATGTTTTATGTGATAGATCAATACAAAGTAGCAAGTATTTGTGAAGTGTAAGGAAAATTAGACATGCTTTGCCACATTTTCACAAATGTAGTGTGCTTATGTATTCAGCCCCAGTCTCAAATCTTTTGCAGCCTCTTAAGGCATGTTCACACGGCTTAAAATGGGCTGTATTTCGGTCTGTAATTAAGCGCCGAAGTGCGCCAATTACGGCCGAAAACGGCCCATTCATTACGGTAATTCACAGTTCTCATAGAGAACTATGGATTACGTCTCCTCTCCCCGCCCGGTGAATCCGCCGGGCGGGGAGATAATTGACATGTGAATTACTAGCGGCGTATACGCGCCGCTGGCAATTCAAGTCAATGGGCCGGTGAAGTGCCGGCCCCCCGCTCACTGCCCCGCTCCCGCCCCGCCCCCGGCCACACGGCGTAATTGCGGGGCGAAATTACGTCCCGCAATTAAGCCGTGTGAACATGCCTTTAGGGTGCGTTCACACGGCAATGGACAAATACCGGTCAGTTTATCCGACCGGTATTTGTGCAGTTTTTGTGCCGTGCACTCAGCCGCGGGGGGGACTTTTCTCCGCGATGAGCGGAGAAAAGCCCTCCTCCTTCACATTCACTTGCACATATTCCGTCCGAAAATCGGACAGAAGAAGGTGCATGTAGAATGTTTGTCGGGCGGCCCACGGGTGGAAAAACCTGTGCAGTGGGGACTGCTGCACGGGTTTTCCATAGGAGCCCGTTGTGCTCATTTTCGCCCGGTTTTTCAGGCGGTCTGCAAAACCACAAACCGCCTGAGAAACCGTCCGAAAACCCGTGCCGTGGGAACATGCCCTTACAGGTTTTCCTCCAGGATAGCCGTATATTTCATTCCATCCATCTTCTTATCAACTCTGACTGGCTGCCCAGCCCCTGCTGAAGCAAAGCATCCCCACAAATGATGGTGCCACCACCATGCTTCATGGTGAGGATGGTGTATTCAGGGTGATGTGCAGTGTCAACTTTCCTCCACACATAGCGTTTGGCATTTAAGCTAAAAAAATTTAATTTTGGTCTCATCTGACCAGAGCACCTTCTTCCACATGTCCCCTACAAACTGCAAATGGGACGTCTTATGGCTTGGTTCCAAAAAGGGCTTTCTTCTTGCCACTCTTCCATAAAGGTCAGATATGTGGAGTATACAGCTAATAGTTCTGTTAGGACTGCACTACCTTTAAGGGCTGTTTGATGCAGCCTCAGCCAGAGTTCAGCTTGGTGCTTAGGGGGTTAAGTACTTGGACAAATCCCGTGCTGGGGCAGGGGATTTAAACCTCTTCATGTTTGCCTGGTTCTGCTTGCGATTGCTTCGGTGTTATAGCTTTTTGGTTTGTGCTCTGCTGGTTGGATTTTGCTGGTTAGATCTCTTTGGCTCTGGAACTTGGCGTGTCTTTCTGGTAACTCCCTGGTTGCTCCTTTGGCACTGTATATTCTCCTGGTGTCATCTTGGCTCATCTGACCCTTCTCTACTTGTTTGCTGTTTGTCGTTCATTTTGTCTATCATCTGCTTGGTACCCGTTTTACTAGGAATAGCTCAGAAAGAGGTTCGAGTGCGGAGTCGCCCTTTTCGGGGCGGGTGCTCTACTTAGGCATGGCAAGTCAGGGTAAGACTAGGGCAAGTTCTCCTGTGGACAGAGTCTCCCACCTGAGCTGTGGGTCTCCGCAGCTCCTCCAGAGTGATCATCAGCCTCTTGGCTGCTTTTTTAATTAGTGTTCTGGTTGTCTGGGCTGTTCATTTAGGTGGATGGCCATGTCTTGGTAGGTTGGTAGCTGTGCCATACTTCCTCCATTTATGAATGATGGATTGAATAGTGCTGTGTGAGATGCCTAAAGTTTGGGCTGTTTTTTTGTAACCTAATTCTGCAATACAATTTTATCCCTGAGCTGTCTGGTGTGTTCCTTGGTTTTCATGATGCTACATGTTCATTTTCTCTGAGCCCTTCACAAAATAGCTGTAGTTATACTGAGAATAAATTACACACAGATTTACTCTATTTACTAATAAGGTGACTTCTAAAGGCAATTAGTCATACTGGATTTTATTTAGGGGTATCAGAGTACAGAGGGCTGAATACATAAGCACACCACACTTCTAATTTGGAAAAGCATGTATCATTTTCTTTACTCTTCACAAATACTGGTTAGTTTGTGTTCCTTTAGCACATAAAACATCATTAAAAATACATTAAGGTTGTGGCTGTAATATTTAAAAATGAGGAACAGTTCATGGGGTATGAATACTTTTGCAATCCACTGTATATACATAAAACATACGTATATCAATCATAACGTTACAATAGGTCACCGCCATTATGACCAGTCTGTATCATTTTCTATCATAGTCTTTATGAACCTTTTTTTTAACACTTTGTGGTACGGTTTGTGTTCTGTGGGATTGGATCATATGAACTAACATTCGCTCTCCATGCATATAATTGAGTGTTTGGGCACCAATGACCCTGTCATCAGTTTTCCACTTGCTTTTACTAGCACTACCTTTAGGAGGTATTAATTACTGCATACTAGGAACACCCCACAAGACTTGCTATTTTGGAAATCCTTAGAACCACTTATCTTCTCATCATGAATTGGCCCTTGACAGAGCTACTTAGATTCTACTTGCCAATTTTTCAATGCTTCCATTGCACAGACTTCAAAAACTGATTATTCACTTGCTGCTGTTATTGTTATGTTATTTACTTTGCCTAGTTTTAATATTGTAAGACCGAGAGAGAAAAAGCATACCATTTTCTTATCTCATATAGCCTTTTTAAGCAGGGACATGCTGATTTGCTAGCATACAATTTACTATATAAGCACACATTTTTATATATGTATATATAAATGTATATATAAACAGACATATGTAGTGAGTACATCTCACACTTATTTATAAATGTTATATCTTTTCATGGGACAACACTGAAGTTATGACACTTTGATACAATGTAAAGTAGTCAGTGTATAGCTTGTATAACAGTGTAAATTTGTTGTGCCCTCAAAATAACTCACCACACAGTCAACAATGTCTAAACCACTGGCAACAAAAGTGAGTACACCCTCATTGAAAATGGATAAATTGTGCATAAAGTGTCAATATTTTGTGTTGGCACAATTCTTTTCCAGCACTGCCTTAAAGGGGATTTGCCACCAGACCAAGTACTGACCTCCGTTCAGTATGAGAGCAAGATGTCAACAAATCACGCTTAGTCATGAAGCTGCTGGGGAGAGAGGGAGAGGGGAGGGGGGAGTGAGGAATCCATAGGGAGCGTCTCAAAACTTAAGTGAACTAATAAACAGTACAACAGTGGATTCAATACAGCAAGACACAGCCTGATAGACTGCACTGTCAGGAGCCTTATCTGCTAAGAAGCTAATATAATGTAAACAAATCACGCAGCAAGACACAGAGACGCACACAGACACACACAGCCAGAGCACAGAGCCTGCATAACGGATCCTGTGACATGTTCACTCAGATAATCAAACTATAACTTGTGAATTCTGTATACAAAAGAGAACACCTATTCTACACAGCAGATTGAAAGCTTCTTCATCAGATAAAGCAGGGATCTAATAACACTACAGCTAGTTATTCTGTATACAAAAGAAAACATATTGCTACCCGGTGCCTTAAAAGACCATTCATTCTGCCTGTCATCAGATAAGAAGTGATTCAACGCAAGCGCGGCCTTTCAGCTCCTGGGTCGTGACTAGGGGAAGCTTTGTGGTAACCAAGGGGGGTTGAGAAATGCTGTAGCTCTCAGAGTTTTCACTTTTTTTAATCACATATATTTAGAAAAGTGATTAAATACCCATTTTGGAGGTTCCCACGTCAACATTACATGGTGGCAAAACCCCTTTAACACTCTTGGGCATTGAGTTCACTAGAGCCTAACAGGTTGCCAAAGGAATTCTCTTCCATTCCTCCATGATGACATCACGGAGCTGGTGGATGTTAGAGACCTAAGACTCCACCACCTTCTGTTTGAGGATGCCCCACAGATGTTCAATGGGGTTTAGGTCTGGAGACATGCTTGGCCAGTCCAGCAAATTCACTCTCATTTTCTTTAGCAAGGCATTAGTCGTCTTGGCGGTGTGTTTGGGGTCGTTATGTTGAAATACTGTCTTGAGGCCCGAAGGGAGAGGATCATGCTCTGCTTCAGGGAAATGGCAAATTGAGCACAACTTATACATTTTCACTTAGGGGTGTACTCACTTTTGTTGCCATCGGTTTTGACATTGATGGTTGTGTGATTAGTTATTTTGAGGGTGTCGTGATCCTGCTACATAGCCAGCGGGTGCCGGCTGCTAATTGCAGCTGACAACTGCCGGTAACAGCTCGGGGTGGAGCCTGCTTTAACCCTGTCTAAATGTATGAGAAACGGTGCTGCTCACCGTTCCTCACTCCGATATGGACCTCAGTGGCGAGATAGCATGGTCCATGGCAGCTGGAATCCTGTGTATACAATGCAATAGGCTGTATAAACGATTGCGCCCCTAGTGGTGTAGCACCCTAGGGTGACTCAGTGTTAAAGTAAAAAAAAAAAATATATTAAAAGTTCAGATCACTCCCTTTTGGCATTTTACAAATAAAAACATAAAATAAAAAAGTTACACATTTTTGTGCCTGAAAAAGTCCGATCTATTAAAATATAACATTATTTATCCCTTACACTGAACACCGTAGAAGAAAAAAAATTCCAACCGCCAAAATTTTTTATTTTTTTTTGTCATTTGACATCCCCTAAAAATTTGAATAAGTGATCAATAAAGTTGCATGTATTCTGAACTGGTACCAATAAAAAGTACACTTCAGCACACAAAAAATGCCTCCTCACTCAGGTCCATAGATAAAAGTACAAAAAAGTTATTGGTCGCAGAAAATGGCGCCGTGGCAAAAATGTTAAAAATCGAAAATGTTTGTATTTTTTACAGTACCAAAACATAAAGGAATCACTACATTTGCTATTGCCGGATTCATATCAACCTGTAGAATACAGATAATACATCATTTATACAGAAGATTGTCATAAAAGCAAAACTCCCGCAAGTACTTTTCTTTCACATTTTGTCCCACTTAGGATTTTTTTGCGGTTTCCCAGTATATTTTATGGTACAGTGAATTACACAATTAGAAAGTACATAATTTCCCACAAGATAAAAGCCCTCATATGTCTATGTAGATGGAGAAATAAGAAAGTTATGGTTTTGGGAAGGTGAGGAGGGAAAAATGAACGTGACAAAAAAAATGGTCTGTGGCAGAAAGGGGTTAAAGGGGTTGTCTCACTACATTGATTCATCTTACCTCAGTCCTGTTTTCTTGGTTTCACTTTGAATTCAGGGGCATTTACTGGCTTCTACTAGGCTGCAGTAGAAGCCAGGTCTGTAGCTATAGCAACCAGTGCTGGCAGCCTGTCATGAAAGATCAAACAGGTCTGTAGCTATAGCGACCTGAGGAGCTGATGTAGCCCATACAAGAGGGGATATCTCAGAATACGTAGGATGCTGTTAATGGACACATATTGCAAAGTGACTTGTTTTTGCAAGATCTTTAACATAAAAAGCGATCCTTATAGTGAGACAACCCCTTTAAGGAAATACTTTTTTTTCTACCTTGGGCAATTCTTTCAACAGCATTAACATATGTATTTTTGGATTTTAATTTTTCAGTAAAAAGTTTTGTCATAAAGGTCGCATGCCCCTCAAATTCTTTTAGACGAGTGCTCCCTGACCTTCTTGCACCGCCCCTCTTACCATAATTATATAAAAGTTAGGAAGGGGTGCATACTAGTACACTGCTATGTAATGCGATGTCATAGCACCTCTGGTCTCTAATAAACATAAAAAGGTAGAGGTGCACATGTCATTGCATGTGCTGCATCATTGACTGCTGGTGATAAGATAAAGATGTTTTATGTGGCATTGTACAATCATATACCCGCCCTTTCTCCTTGGCACCCTACTATTACACGCTTCTTTTGTATGCTTGTCCAGTGATAAGGTTGTTTATTGATGCATTCAATACATACTGAGGAGTGAGCAGATATGGCCAGCCATACGCTTGACAATGGAGGTCCATATCGGATAAATCCTCCGAAACGTTGCGGCTTCGGCACCAGCTCCGATGAGTATTTTCTTGCTCTTTTTAATCAGTGCTTTGCATCTTGAATAGGTTTGCTATGCATTTACTAAAAATGTGATATTTATTGCTACCAGGACTAAAGTCTAAGTCAATGCAGTAAATCTGCTGAGAAATATACCTATTGTTAATGCATATGGTAAATGCAGGCAATGCACTGCTATAAGTCGTGACTTCCTAATCATGAAAATTGTAACAAAACGTGATACATTGGGGAAAAATTATATGCTTATAAGAACTGCAAAGTTACGATGTAAGATATACATTTTTTATAAAAAGTTTATACAAAAACAAGAAGGTGTTTTGTTATACTTGGCAACGCTGATATATGCAAGTGTTGAATCAAGTTTGACAGTGGGGAATCTGTCATCTGTTGCCTAGGTTTTTCAACAAATGAGTGCCCTTAAATTACTATTGTAAAGGACATACTATGATTCGTCTTCCTTGATGTTGTGACTAATACCATTATTAGATCTCCGAAGCCAGTTATAATCATATGGAAATGTTTTACAGTTATTTATTAATGTTCTATAAAAATATACCCTGACTGTGTAGACTTGTTCTCTCTAACAATTTTCTTAGTTTTTCTATCGCAAATTTGGTGTTACCAGTTTTCTCACTCATGATCCATTAACCCTGTAGAGATCATACATTATCCTAAAAAACATTGTCTACTCCCTGGAAAATTTGGAGAATAACTATTTATTGTGTCAAAGTAGTAGTTAATTAGATTTGCAATTTTGGGTGCATTTCAGTTGAATAATTAATATCGGAGTGGCTTTCATGGAGGTGGAATGATTACTGTTGCATTGTTCAACATGTAAGCCATTTCAGTTTTAATGAAATTGCAGATCCAGACTATGGATTAAAATAGTTTTTGTTTTCCCATCTAAGAGATGTTTCTTCTATTAGAATAAAATACTCGCTGAATCTACCTTGCAGGTATGTAACAATGTGGGCTAAACAATTGTTCTGCAGATAGACATCTTACATGTATGGGTAACTTAAAGCTAAAAGAGCTCAAGAGGGGTTGTCTTTAAAGGAGTTTTCTCACTACAAAGATTAGCTTTCATTTCAACATGTAGGGACAGGTAATTGAAGATTTTTTTTAAATACAGGCAGTCCCCGGGTTAGATACGGTTAGGGACTGTAGGTTCATTCTAAAGTTAAATTTGTATGTAAGTCGGAACCAATATATTTAGTATATGTATGGTGTGTATGTATGGTGTGTAATTATAGGCAGTTATATGTCCCCATAGCAGGTATATGTCCCCATAGCAGGTATATGTCCCCCATTGGCAGGCTATAGGCAGGTATTTGTCCCCCATTGGCAGGCTATAGGCAGGTATTTGTCCCCCATTGGCAGGCTATAGGCAGGTATTTGTCCCCCATAGGCAGCTATAGGCAGGTATTTGTCCCCCATAGGCAGACTATAGGCAGGTATTTGTCCCCATAGGCAGGTATAAGCAGGTATATGTCCCCCATAGGCAGGTATAGGCAGGTATTTGTCCCTCATAGGCAGGTATTTGTCCCCTCAAGGATTACCTGTGGCTCCGTCATCTCTCCGCCCTACGTCTTCTGGCGCAGGATGGTGATGTCATCAGGCTGCGCAGGCACCGTGATGACATCGCACGCTGCCTGCGCCGGAGACTCCGGAAGGTCGCATGTCTGCTTGCGGCCCTCCGGAGTTCTATTGCGGACCAGGGACTGCTCGCTCTCTGCTCCACAATAGAGTCTTCGGCTGTATGCGCTCCCAGGAGTCGATCCCTGCCGGTGCCCGGGATATGTCAGTGCCCGAACGCCGACGGTGACCAGAGAGTCGCATACAGCTGCGAAGATTGCTGACAGCGCACGGGCCACAGCAGCGCCTGGACGCTGTCAGCTACTCGGGATTCAGCTGTACATGACTGCCAGAGGAGTCGCGTACAGCTGAAGTGTCCCTGGCTTGCGTCGTTCCGGTCCCCGTTCGTAACTAGGGGACAGACGTAAGTCGGAACAACGTAAGTCGGGGACTGCCTGTATATTGCTCTTTTGATTATATCTTACTCTTGAGATAAGAGATTTTATCTGCTCTGAGTGCACACAGGTTTCCCTGGTTGCGACCAGTCTTCCTTCCTGATTAGACAGAGAGCAGGGAGTGATGTCACCATGAACAGAGCTCACTCTCAGAGTAGACTAGCAGGATTAGCTTTTGTCTAAAGATAAGCAATTGTTTTCACTCCTCAGAGCACTTGCTGCTTTGTTTACTGAAGATTTCAGCTCTTGAACTTACATCTTTATAATTTCTCAGCTAGTTATAGAGGAGATTAATATGCTAATCACTGCTATAGACCCACCCACAGTCTGATGGGGCAGATTGAGTGTTTATGAATACTTCTGACTCCTTCAATAAAATGGTATAAAGAGTGGTCACCCATTTGTCACCCTCTATGTACTAAAATGTTTTGGCACACCTGGGCTATCCATGCATTACATAGACATTTATTTGAATGGTCCCCATATAATAATTTATTTCTTCGCATACGTAGCTTCCTATCACAATAAGTGATTGGCTTCCACTTAGACTGGGTTTGTATTTATGTGACACCCGCTTTAAGTTTGACAGAACTGTAAAATTTGGCAATTATTTTTCACTTCATTTCTATATAATGTCAGGAATCATGATTAATGTCTATATATACTGTATACACTCACCGGCCACTTTATTAGGTACACCATGCTAGTAACGGGTTGGACCCCCTTTTGCCTTCAGAACTGCCTCAATTCTTCGTGGCATAGATTCCACAAGGTGTTGCAACGATGCTCAATTGGTACCAAGGGGCCCAAAGAGTGCCAAGAAAATATTCCCCACACCATGACACCACCACCACCAGCCTGAACCGTTGATACAAGGCAGGATGGATCCATGCTTTCATGTTGTTGACGCCAAATTCTGACCCTACCATCCGAATGTCGCAGCAGAAATCGAGACTCATCAGACCAGGCAATGTTTTTCCAATCTTCTACTGTCCAGTTTCGATGAGCTTGGGCAAATTGGAGCCTCAGTTTCCTGTTCTTAGCTGAAAGGAGTGGCACCCGGTGTGGTCTTCTGCTGCTGTAGCCCATCTGCCTCAAAGTTCGCCGTACTGTGCGTTCAGAGATGCTCTTCTGCCTACCTTGGTTGTAACGGGTGGCTATTTGAGTCACTGTTGCCTTTCTATCAGCTCGAACCAGTCTGCCCATTCTCCTTTGACCTCTGCATCAACAAGGCATTTCCGCCCACAGGACTGCCGCTCACTGGATGTTTTTTCTTTTTCGGACCATTCTCTGTAAACCCTAGAGATGGTTGTGCGTGAAAATCCCAGGAGATCAGCAGTTTCTGAAATACTCAGACCAGCCATTCTGGCACCAACAACCATGCCACGTTCAAAGGCACTCAAATCACCTTTCTTCCCCATACTGATGCTCGGTTTGAACTGCAGGAGATTGTCTTGACCATGTCTACATGCCTAAATGCACTGAGTTGCCGCCATGTGATTGGCTGATTAGAAATTAAGTGTTAACGAGCAGTTGGACAGGTGTACCTAATAAAGTGGCCGGTGAGTGTATACTGTATAATTCAATAATTATCATATTTAGTATTTTTGACTGCTTAATAAATATTTTTTACAGGCAAGGTAGATGTGTTTTAAATGGAGTAAAATCTTGTCTTTTTTAATGACGTGACACCTGGGATAAAGCTACGTGAGTTTTGTGCTGTATGGTGTCTAGCCACAAACGTGAGCTTGATGCAGTCTGCATTTAAGTCACCAACGGTAGAGTTTGCTCAAAGTTTCCATTTTCAGTATGTTTCGGTGCTCACCACCGTTGCTCAGAATTTGGAGGGTAGCAATCTGCATTTTTGTTTACAATTGTTATAGTTTTGGTAGAACTTTGAGCTTCAGATTTAGGACAGATGCACTTAAAGTTATAACCTGAAATTTTGGTATGGTAAATGTATCTTTTGTCATGGATTTTGATGCAGATTTAGATGTATCTGGTTCACATTCGCATTGGAGGTTTTGTTCAGAGCTTCACTTGCAGTTTCCATTAAAAGTAGCACAGCGTGCAGTGCCGATTTTTTTCCATGAAAAAGACAGAAAACTGATGGACCCAACTGTAGTCCGTGGCACCTCATGCACAGTCGGTGTCGTGAAACAGATCTGGTTTCACCTAAGCGACGGAGACTACAACGCAGATGTGAACCTAGCCTAACATCTGTTATAGATCTGGAACAAATCAGCGACAGGGCATGCTCCCGATTTCTAGATCCCCAGCCTGCCTTTAAATCTTCATGTTGTTTGAGAACCTATTTGTTAAATGGGTTGTCCAGTTCATATAACAAATAAATAGCTCCTTGTGCCCCCTTAATCTGTTTCAGCAAGGAGTCTCTCCGGTCTTCTGTTTTCTATGTTGTTCTTCTGAATGGGCACGTCACCACTGAACCACTCTGTATGGTGATATAAGCAGAAGTACGTGACACAGAAGAAGAACACAGTAACACGGGGCATGTTCACACGTCATTTTTGGATACGATTTTGGATTCCGTGTTGGATCCAAAAATTGCATCCAAAAACGTATCGTTGATCGGATCCAACACGTATGCAAGACGCTGCTGCGTGTTTGGATGTGTGTTGGATGCATCAGGATCGCACCCTATAGTTTATTATAGGGCTCCTGCTGCGTCTTTCGGACCAAGAATTGACATGTCAATTCTTGGAATGGATCCGAAAGAAGGATCTGAAAAAAGCACTGTAAGGCTATATTCACACGGTGTATTGCAGCGCGTATAGTATGTGCCACAATACGCATAGTGTTTTGGAGCGACATACTGATCAGTGCGTCTCTCCAAAGCACGGGGGGGCCAGCCGGGCGCTGGCCCCATAGACATTCATTGTCAGCGGTGTGTATTCGCCGCTAACAATTGACATGTCACTTTTCTCCCCCGGTGTACAATACGATCTTATTGTACGCGCGGGGAGACGACGTGTAACCCATAGCTCTCTGAGAGCTAAGGATTACCGTAATTGCAGCACGCATTTCACCGCGTATAACACGCAATACGTGGCGAAATGCGCGCCAAAATAAGCCGTGTGGACATACCCTAACACACATCGGTGATCACTCATGTGAACGCCAATACTTGTTTTACATTGCAAGCAATGTAATACACACTTCTCATTGTCAGATGCGTGTTTGGATCCATCTAGACGGACCAAAAGTCGCATCTAAAAGCGTATGTTCTCACTGACCCAGCACGCCGTGTGAATTTACCCTAATCGGGATCTGAGAGACAAAGCACTGGAGTGGAGAAAGGGGAGTATAGATTTTTTTTAATGGAGCACCAGGAGCTGCTTATTTAGTTTGTAATATGAGCTGGAGAACCCCTTTAACGTTGTTCGGTTCCTTGTTGTGGACTTTTTAATGGTCTGTAACTGATCCCCAATTGACTATGCACATGGCTTTTTAGATACTGAGAATAAACTAGCTGACAGTATGGTGTCCATAACGTACTCTAGTGGTCATGGGTTACACGTTTGTTTTATTGCTTCTTGTCGAGCTGCACAGGTTCATAGTGTGGGAAATCACTCGCTTCTTATGTAACCAGGTTATTGGATTGTCTGGACCTCAGGGCACAGAAAAGAATGTGTTCTGTAATTGTTCCCAGTGCCAGGTAATATGCAGTTCTTTATTAAAAGAACTGCTATAATGAGCATTAGGCATTGTTTTTATTTTCTGAAGCGTATGCCATTACATGTACGTGCTGCGATTTCTGGGAACTCCTAAATCGTTTCTTGGGAAAGAAGCAGGAAGGTGATGTACATTATAAGGGAGGTTGCTGCTGGAGATTCCAGCGCAGGTCTTGAAACCTTCCTTAATTTCTTGGAATAGACACTATTGGCAGTTGTACTTCAGCTTCCTGTGCTGTCTTTCTATTGCTTAGTGCAAATGTGAGTAGGTGGAACAGCCTGGTTAAGTAAGAGGCTGTTGCGAAATCTTTAGCTGTTTGTTATAGTGAGAGGGACTGGAGAGCAGAGCTTATAAACTGAAGGCAGAGGCTGACGGTCCGCGTTTGGTTAAACAAGGAAGGTGAAGCTGAGGAAAAACACAGAAGAGAGATCATAGGAGGCAAGCAAAATCCCCAAGTACAAGAAGGAGGAAAACCGAAGGATTTCAAGCCCTGGTTTTATCTGGTCATCTATGGTTTCTTCCAGGATCTAGAAACATTGGCTGTTATATAAGAACTGCAGCTGAGCATACGGGTGGATGGTACAGAGAGAAAGCAGGGTATGTCCACTCCGGGAGGAGATTCTGCCTTGTGATGGATGACACAGCAGGGAACACTTTTGGGAAGTTGGCCTTTTGGATTTAGCCCTGGGTTATGCACACATTGAGCATGCTGCTGATGAGGGACTGACTCAGTTTCGAGGAATTAGAAAAACAACTCATTGTGGTTTTCCTTGTTGACTTTGATTTCAAAGGATTTGGAGGAGGACCAGGCAGTATAGGCGACGACGAGACTCTTGAGGACAAGCACTTGTTGCACGAGATGTGTAGAGCAGCATCTCCACCATTTAGCAGAGCACGTGAGATGCCCCAGCAGTAAAGAAAAGAGAAAGTAAGTTTACTGGAAGACCATGCTCCCAATAACGTATTTCCTGGCTCACTAGTAGAGGGATGAAGTGCACTTGTTACCGAGTGGGTGGTATCCTCAAGCAAGTGCATTGCAAGAACTGAAGTCCTTTCACTTCATTCGTTGTGGAGGACAGTGATGCATCACATTTCTGGTAAGCGATGATCAGTATATCTTATCCTATGCTGTATACATTACATCTGGTTACAGCAAATGTTTTAATAACCAGTTGTGCTTCTGTTAGTAAAATGTTAGTTTTGTAGCAATATATTTGTAATATAAATTCTAGTATCAATATAATCACCGCATTTATATAGTTTATCAGACTAGTATGGCAATATATGTCGTTTCCATTTATGTTTTATGAATAATGGCTTCTTATTCAGCATGACAACATTAAGCGTATTTTTGGAGCTTCTGAAGCAATTTGTTCACTAGATTAATATAAGTGATCTTAATTCTGAGCCGGGAAACAGTATGATTCAGCTGCTATAGTACAGCATGTTGCAATTTCCTTCAAATGGCATCAGTCCCATGAGTCACCTCCATGAGTCGACCTCTCAGTTACTGGAGATTGCAGCAGTGCTTCTCACATTTCCATAGAATTTCCATCCCTCTTCCTTTTTCTTTCCGTTTTCATTCTGAGAAACACAGCTTGCTGTCTGCCTGGGCTCTTCTGGCCAAAACTTTCAGCCTGTTCCATCATTGTGAGTATCGACTAATTTTCTAATTCTGGTTCTCAGATGAATTGCGGCAGCTGTCATTTTAGTTGGTGGTCCATGTGGTTTACGATAAAAAGCCTGAGTCAGAACATGACTCTGCATTCTCTGTGAAGCAGTGGGGCTCTCCGACGTCTATTCTATCACTTATGGATGTTGCTCTCTTATTGTCTAACTGTAATAACTGTTCTCCTTTCCTGTAGAACACATAAAAAATGTCACCTGTTGATAAGTCACATGCAGAGAAATGTCATCAATTGTTGATTGATGTAGGCAGGGCTGTCATCAGTCATCTATTAACCACTTCAGGGCCCCATACAGCCAACTCAAATGGGGCCACCACCCATTACTAGTTTCTATTTCTAACAAAAAGACAAGGGGACATTCCCTTCGACTAGAGAAAAAAGGATTCAATCTCCAGAGGAGAAGGACGTTCTTCACTGTAAGAACTGTGAATCTGTGGAATAACCCGCCTGAGGAGCTGGTCACAGCAGGAACTGTAGAGAGTTTCAAGAAAGGCTTAGATACCTACCTGGAACTAAAGAGTATTAATGCGTACGTAGCTATGTAAAATTCTGGATCCTGGCTGGTGGAGGCTCTGGGGTCATAGACAGAGTCTCCACTGGAGCAGATTGGTTCTTGCCTTGTGGGTTCCAGGGCATTAACCAGTGGTTGGGCTGGGCTTAAGTCCTTGTCTCTCTCCCTTCACCCACGTTTTCCCCACTCTTGGTTGAACTTGGACACGTGTCTTTTTTCAACCATACTAACTATGTAACATATAAGTGTTCCCCATTTTGATTATGGCCCCTGACACGCCTTATTGGCACCCAGGGATGTAGTGCACGTGAATAGACTGAAGAGACTAAGGGCCACATGTATGAACCTGTTTAGGTCCAAAACTCACTTTTTTGCCCATAGGTTACTATGAACAAAAGAGTGAGTTTTAGACCTAAACTGGTTCATACATGTGGCCCAAAAATTCTGAAAATGAGTTAATAAGGATGTACTGTGTGCGTTTATGTATGTATATAAATATGTACAGTAAAATTCAGTGTAGCTCCTGAAACATGCTGGATTATCGGAGATTCTGGAGTATTGAAAGTATATAAAACTCATTCACAAGCAAAGAAAGGAAGACTAAAAATAAAATGTTAGGTTAAAATATACCATGTTATTTCTTAATCACAGGATTTATGTGTTCTGTTCTTGGGGAAATGCACCTTTACTGCTTTTGTATTTTAAAAAACAAGGGATTATTAGCCTTGGTTTATAAGGCTTGATTTTCCCATGTGAAGAGGTAACAGCCCCTTTTTACATGATTTATGTTAGAATTTTTCAGTTGTTTTTCTGTAGGGGCCCCTGTTGTTTTTTGATTTTGGCCTTTGGGTGTTATATACAGTAAGGGGGGGGTCGGAATTTGACAAAAAAAAAGCAAAGATTTTTAATTCCGGTTTTCGCCGCATATTTAGAATATAGTTTTTCAGTCGTTTTTGAATCATAGAGCACAATTGAGTTATTGCACCAAAATCCTTGCACAAAGCATTCTAGTCAGTTATCAAGCAGTGCCATTGACTTCAATAGTAAATTTTCCGCCATTTTTGGAAATCCGGCGGGAGAATGAACATGTTCCAAGTTTTTTTGCAAAGATGACAGTTTTGAAATCTGACCTCAGAAAATCCAAGCCATGCAGACAACAGCTCGGATTTTCTATTGAGGTTTATGGGGATGGTTTTGAAAATCCGGTTCTGTGTCAAAAACCGACTAATTCCTTGCCGTGTGTAAACGGACCCTAAATCCTCCATTCCAGTCGCTCCTTTGTACTGCTGTACTTTTTTATGTGTTCAATTTAGCAAAAATCCTTACATAAAATACCTATTATCTGCATGTAGCACATGCTTTAACTGGCCAGTAGCTATGTATAACAACATTGACCAATTGACATAAATCTTAATTTATATGTGGTCAGAAACTAACCTTTTTTAGCTCGACTTTTTAAGAGATCTCTGGTGCTGAAAATCAGACATCCCATTCTAAGAGAATGACATATGAAATCTTTGAGCAGTGTTACAGGGTTTTAAACTGGTGTCCTTCAGCGATCACAAACTTTACCAATGTGATCTCCTCGCATGTATCTGACGTTTGATTATTTCATAATTTTTCTCTCTTACATGGATCTTACTCCCAAGAAAGTGTCCAGTGGATGGAATTTTGGACTGACTACAATTTGGATACTCTCATGTTGTCTGCACTGAGTAGTTTATGTACAGTATGCATTAGAAAGCCTTTTGAAATATAATAAGCCATCGGATGGCTAAAATATTTCAAAGCATTTATTGGTAGACGTAATTTGGTATGTAAGGCTATGTTCACACGGCAATTGTTTGGACGTGTCTCGCCCCGTATTTCATGCCGTACTGCGCTCAATACGGGGCTGCTGTCCCCCGCCCCCGCGGGAGCTCACACGAGTTCCCGCACTCCGGTGTAATTGCGGGGCGTAATTACGCCCTGCAATTACACCATGGGAAAATAGCCCTTTGAGGAATTTAAAAAAATTGTTAATACAAATCATTTTTTGGCATCAATTTTTAAAAAAAATTTCCTCTTTCAATGTACCAAAATTTAATTTAAAAAAGAATGTGTTTAAGAGGGACTTTAAAAGGGCAGAGAAAATTAAAACTATTCCCAAATACTTTACTGTTCTGAGTTTGCTTTGTTTAGGAGATAGAGCAGTTTTCATCTCCTTTACACAAGCTTCCCAGGTTACCAACCTCTCTTCGTTCTACTACCAGTTGCCCTTTTCCCAAACCCTGTGGCTTTTTTCCCCCGGGTGTTATCTCTAGCACAGGGGCTTTTTATGTTATTGACAAACTTTAACCCTTTAGAGCTCTGTAGCCTTGTCACAAGTTATAAACCTTCTCCCTCATTCACTGTAAAAAGGCTCGCTAGGGAAACCCGAGAGCCGGGAGCCCAAATCAGTGCTGTAGAATCACCTACAGACTAATCAGGAACTGTGCAGGCTCTGTGAAATAGCATATAGAAAAACCCCTTTTAAAATTAAAAATTAAAGCCCGGGGGAACTTTATTAGTACTGATGTTGACTTGATATTGTTATGTAAAAACATAAGAAACTATCTCCAATACTGGGGATGCTAAAATGTAGTATGTAATCCAGCACCTTATTAAATCCTCAACTTTTATTTCTGTTATTTAAAATCCATACGACAAATGTGCACACACAATCTGACGCGTTTCAAGCCAAATGTGCACACAGTCTCTGACGCGTTTCAAGCCAAATGCTCTTAATCTTAGTCATTGTGTATGTGTACAATACTGGTTTAAAAACACGTATGCATTAATCACTTAAAGAATCGAATCACATGGTTTGCAATAAATGAATACATAACTGGGGATGTCCCAACGTTCTTTCCCTTCTCTTGTGTCTTTCATTTCTTTATGTGGTCTGTGGACAAGAGGAGACATTGAAACAGATAACAGCAAAATTATTTTGTCATTTGTGGAGTAATATTCATTGAATTCTAAACATGTTCTTTATGTACTTTAGAGCTGTCTTTTGAGGGCTTCTAGGAGCCCCCCCCCATGTCCAATGCAGAGTGTCAGTTGGGGTTATGTAATGTTCACAGACCTTGGACAGTGGAAACCTGTGACACTGATGAAGGAGATACAATGGTCTGAGAAGATCATATCCTACAATGACGTTCAATGACAATTAAAGAAATGTGTGTATTTGACAATGTGACAATAACTTGAGATATGGCCTTTCCATTTTCAGCATGACAACTGCTTATGCAGTGAGGTTCACAGGGAAATATTTTTCAGCAGGGAGTGGGGGCATGCACTTGGTAGTTTAAGTTTATTGGGGTATCATGTCCTGATTTCATTATTGCTGGGTTCCCTGACTCAGAATATTTTATTACCTAAGAGATGGTTTTCTTTTAAATAAGTTGCATAGTTGGACAACTTTGCTGTGTGGATTGAGCGGATTGTGTGGATTGTGTGGATTGAGCATTTTTTGACTTTAGTCACAATTATCCTGGTTGGCCCATGCTAAAAGAAGTCTAAGATATAACAATAAAGGGTTGACCACCTAGTAACAACATCTAGCCAGCAGCTCCTGGGACCCCTATAAGATAAAGAAAAACGTATACTCACCTTCCTCTCGCCGGTCTTCTGTTTTCATTACTGAAGTTCCCAATGGGGACGTCACCACTGCAGCTGCTGCTTACATCACCTTTGGAGCTGTTCACTTCTGACTGGACATGTAAATCAAGGCACGGTGTGACGCCCCTTTTGAAATTTCTAGAATAAAAAACAAAAACCCGGGGAGACGTGGGGGCGGGAAAAAGGGGGACAGAGGAAGAGGGATAATTTTTTATTTTACTGGGGCCCCAGGAGCTGCTGATTTCTTTTAGTTATGAGGTGGACACAGCCCCTTTAACATCTTGCAGATGGTGGTTTTTAATTAGATTTGTAGAATCTGTTGGGTTACTTTGTTCAGTTTTCAACAATATTTCTCGCTATTTTTGCCTTGTCCAAGTGAATTCAGATCAAACCAGTAAATCTACTTCATGAAAACGTCCGCTCATTGTTCTCCAGTCCAGTTTTTTGTTTTCCTGTTACATGCAATTCCAGATTACAGTCATGACAGAGTTAATATAACAATAAAAATTCCACCACACTTTCAGGAAATGAACATTCAGACACTGTATTATATAAAGAAACAAACAAAATCCAAATCTTTAATCTAAATCTTTTTTGTGATCTTCCACTCTTTCACACCATTTCTTTCCCTTAAATACCCAACTTTCCCCCAAAAAAGACAGTACTGCTGCTAGAAGAACAAAATACTCGCTTACCTACCATACCCATTAAAAGAAGGAAACAGGTTGATGATACCTTTGGGGTGTTTTAAAGGGGTTTTGCCACATCTCATTTTTTCCCCCCCTGCATCCAGCCTTTTACTCTGTTGGGTCAAAGGGGGCGTGTGTGATTGTTTGAATGGGATATCGTGTGACCCAGCAGGATACTCACCCGGGGCCCCCTTCTCTATCAAAAAAAAGACTGTTTATGTAAACATTTTGAGTAGCTGAGAGGAAAAAAGTTTTCCCCAAGCCAAGGGTCCTAGGTTTAAAACCTGCGGAACCAAAACCCTTTTTTTTTTTTTTCTTTATCCCGCACAAACCCGATTCAGGTTTTTGTTTTTATTTATTTGCATATTTGACTAATTACTAAGGGGTAAGAAATGGGTAAGGGGAAAGCACCTGGGGTTTTAAAACACTCAGTAGCTAGAGGTGTGCGGGGACAGTGTACCGGGTGGGAGTCCCCCCCCCGGGTCGTACCCCTAGAGAGCGTAAACAATGGATCACAAAAGGAGCAAAAAAAACAAAAACGTACATTTTTTTTTAAAAATAATGAAGGGGAAAAATGTTTATTTCATTTCAACTTCCCACAAAAATTTTTTAACTTCGTGAAAAACCCTTTTAACAATCCATATGGACCCTTCTTTTTCGTAGATCTGGGAGGGGTAACTATTCTGACACTGGAGGATTGGTTTTCAGAGATCTTCCTGATGAAGTGCATAAATGAATTAATGAGTCTCCCTTGCCATGGCATTAGTGCAATTTCAAAACATCTGATGGGACCTGGGTTAGATTTCTAAAGACAGAGGAATACTGAACTAGACCTAACTAAACCTAAACTAAAATGAATGTATAACTGCCAGTGCAGTGGTGAAGTATTTATACCTCTCCAAATTCGATGTTTTAATGCCTCTGGGCCGTTTGGGTAATTTTGATACCCTTTAGCAGCTAGAGCCATTCCACTCCCCTTTTTTTTCTGATTCATGTAGCCAGAGCTTTCTGACTATGAAAACTAGTTGTTGGCTGCCTCTTAAGATTCAATAATAACAATAAGATGTAAGTGGCAGCAATAGCTACAAGAAAACATACACACTTCTTAGCTCTATGCTGTTTCTTAAATGGCCAAATCAACTTTTCAAAAGAGTTTGCATAAATTAACAGTACAATTGAACAGAAGAAAGTGTGTAATATGTCTTATGGAAAAATGCTTTCTTCCTCATTTAACGGGCTCTTTTTCTGCTCACTTCTCGTTCTCAAACTTATCATTCTTTCTGACAAACCTGCTAAAATCCATCTTGAGTTTACAAGATGGACTGTTAGATGACTGAGGGATCAGGTTCTATGCTCATAGAAGTCTATGGAGAGGGGGGGGGATGATGGGGAAGTAGAGATGGGCAGAGAAAAACACAGAGAAAGCTTAAGTAATTTATCACCATAGTGCTTGACTACATTGTTCACTGCTCTATAATGTTCTCCCTGCTACTATTTGTACCAGAGGGTGTGCAATTTATATAAAAGGGAATGGAATCTCTTCTCTTATGCATACATAGTGTATGGAAGACATCAAAGCAGTTAGTTTCTTCCCTCTAGCTCAAGGAGATCTAAGTAGAGGTGAAGCCTGCAGAGGGGGAAATTGGTAAAAAATGCCAAATACAAGTTATATAATGGCCACAAATACTGCTACTCCTCATGTAAACATACATGAGGAGTAGCAAATCTTGAAAGGTTACCTGAATGTTCAGGTGCACTTTAATAAACCAGGTTCATCTTGCACATTGTCAAATCTTTATTGCTCAGTTAAAGAAGTGAACATAGCTGTTATCAATCTAGTAATAAGAACATTAGACTTAATTGTCTTGGTGAAATGATATGGACAGTAAACATACTATGCTGTTCCCAGAAGTGTAGCGTGACAGGGGACTATAACGTAGCATGTCCTAGTTTTTAAGTAGCCAGGAAGTAGAAAATGGCTCTTGTGTTACAGTACAAGTTGAAACATACATATTCAAGTAACTGTCTCTGAGTGCCAGGCGTGGGCGGCAAGGTCAGAGGCAACTTGCTTACTGTAGTTGCTATGTGGGTGTATTAAACTGAAGAAAAGGAAAGGGTGTGGAGATACCAAAAAAATGGAGATTATTTGTTCTTTATGCTTAACTCTTTATTCCAGGTTGTGGCATATGATCTCTTGTTAACTAAATCCTGGATTTAACATAATGGTGCATACAATATATGGACCGCTACTCTGAACTGCAAAAGGCAGAAAATGGAGGCATCCCAGTATAAAAAATCACAGAAAAATGGGACATTAATTACTCAAAAAACGCAGCACAGGCCATACTTACAGCTCAATGGCTGGACTATACTGTGGCTTTTCTGCATACTGGTGTGAACAGGTATCAATTTAATGTGCAGTTTTTTATCATCTAATTGTCCCCCTAGTGGAGGGTTGTGGGAGCTACTGCTCAGCAAAAACTTGCACCTGTTTATCTTTCCCAAGTAGCATAGGGGCCTGTGTTGCCTTCTACTGGGTTCAGTCTCTAGTCCAGCCATTGAGCTGTAAGTATGGCCTGTGTTGTGCATCCCAGTATAAACTTGTAATGTGTGTTTTCACAAGCACTTTCCTCAATCACAGTATACATTTGTAGAACTACTTTCTGATGTGAACCAAGTCTAATACCACAACATGAGCTGCGGAACGGCAAGGGAAGTGAATGCTGACAAGCTGTTTTACCACCTCCACTTTAATTATGTCCTATGCTCTTTATTTGTAAGGGGTACACTGTCCTATGAGCTCTGTCGCTGCAGTGGGGTTGTCAGGTATTGTGGCTCTAGAAATTATTCTCCTGTTTTCAGAAACAGGTAAATCTCACAAAGTAGGTGTCAGAAATGAGGCAAGAAGGCTTGACAAGCCTTTACCACACCTTCTCCTCTTACTATCAAAATAATACTATGTTTCTAACAATAGATTTAGCTGGAAATTGTATTTAAAGCATACCTGTGTTGTCAGGTATCTGTAATGTATGTGTGTAGATAAGGAATAGCAGCTTTAGGGTAAGTTCACACAATTTAAATGTTAAATGAGAATGCGCTGGTTTCCGCCTTCATATTCTGCCAGCACTGAATTTGAACGAGTAAATGGCGTAGAATGCCCGAGGCAGATTTCTACCTCGTACACTTCAGTTTTTGACGGCGCATAAACACCTTTAATAAATTGACATTTCATGTACAGGCACAGACAGTATGCACTGAAAAATACTCAAGTAAAATCATCGTCATCTGAATTACAATGATTTTACATTGCAGTTAATGAGCGCTGTATTTGTACATTGTTTGACGCTAATTTTAGGGCGTATTTTAGTGTCGGTGTGAACGTCTCCTTAGTGTGGAAAAAAGAGATGAGTGGCTATAAGGTCTCCTGTACACAAAGTAAAGAGAGGATCCTGCTTCCCTATCTCTTTATAGCACACACTTTTAAAGGGGTTGTCTCACTACAAGGATTGCTTTGTATGTTGAAGATCTTGCAAAAACAAGTCACTTTGCAATATGTGTCCATTAATAATATCCTACCTATTCTGAGATATCCCCTCTTGTATGGGCTGCATCAGCTCCTCAGGTCACTATAGCTACAGACCTGTTCAATCTCTCACTATGGGCTTCCAGCACTGGTTGCTGTAGCTACAGACCTGGCTTCTACTGCAGCCTAATAGAAGCCAGTAAACGCGCCTCTGAATTCAAAATGAAACCAAGAAAACAGGACTGATGGATGAATCAATGTAGTGAGACAACCCCTTTAAACAGCAGCAGCTGGGAAGATATTATATAGCAGTACCAAGCAGTGTAAGTTGTGAATCACACACTCAGGTGAAGTAAAACACTTGCTACTTGCTGCAGCAGTGTCTTATGTCTCGCTCTGCCGTCTATGGTAGGGAAAGTATACCGCACTCCGTTGGTTGTATAGTCTGCTGTTCAGTGGAAAGGCAGAGTCTACTGTATAGAGAAAATGATTCATAGCACACCTTGTTTTTTTGTAAAGAGGTAGCTTTATTTACGCATTAGCAGTAGAGTATAGTTACTCTCCAAATGTCATAGATAGCATTGGTCCATTAATCTGAGTGATGTTTCAGCGGCCATTGGTCTTTATCAGCTAGGACCAATTAATATATTGGGCAGATGCACGAAATGCACTCCAAGTCTCTTCCCAGCATCCTACTGAAATGTTCCTCAGATTAATGGACCAATGCTATCTATGACATTTGGAGATTGATTGAACTTTACTGCTACCCAATGTGTAAATAAAGCCACTACCTCTTTGCATGAAAACAAGGTGTGCCGTGTATGTTGTCTCTCTGCCTGTCAGTCATTAACTGCTTACTGTTCCCCCTCTTCTCCCTGTAGACTACTCTGGGCAGCACATATTCTGATCCCTCAAAGAACTGATAGTTTTTCTATTCTCTCTAGAATGATTTTGAAGTCAATTGAGAGTGTGGGGAGGGGGTTTAAAAAAAATGTTATGCACAGTTTGTTGAAAGTGCAGTGCATATTTAAGAATTTGACATTACTTCTATGGTTGGCGCTAAGGGGACAAGGTACAAATATTGTTGGACTGTAAAGTTTTTGTTGTTTTACATGCTATTTTATACGTATAGGTTTTACATGCTAGGTTATATGTCATTATATTAGCTTTACTGTGTGAATATTAGATGTTTGGAATGTAATAAATGGCTTATATTTACATCTGGTGCAGAGGAAGAATGGTTTCCTATAGGAAAGGGAAGTTGCTGTCACCCTGCTAGCTGGGTGTAGCTTGTGACTTTGCTTTGCCATAATTATTGTTTACGACTAAGATCTGCAGCACAAGACGGAAATGTAAATGTGGCATTCTTAATGCTTTGCTAGGCAAGACGAAACAGCACCCAAATATAATTACACATCTTGTTTCATATTTGTACAGAACGATCCCAGCTAGTGCTTTCTATGGAGCCTGCCTGTGGAATATAACATCCTGAAGACATCCTTATAGGGTGCAACTTCTTGCAGGTTTTAATTAAAGAGGTGGTCTTGCAAAACAGCAGCACACATGTCACCAGGTGTGTGATATTACAGTGGTACTGAGCTACAGTGTCACAGCCAATGAACAGGTGTAGTATGTTTTTAGAATAAAGTAATCCTATGCAACATCTTTAAACGGGGCCCGCCGCCCCAAAGACATTCATTAATCTCGGCGCGTATACGCCGTGAATAGTTGACATGTCACTTCTCTCCCCGTTCGGCGTATTGTCTGAGTGAGGAGAGGAGACGTAATCCATAGTTCTCTATGAGAACTGTGGATTACCGTAATGACTGGCATGGATTTCAGCCCGTAATTCGCGCAGTACAGCGCGCACTACGGGCTGAAATACGTCCCAGTCATTGCCGTGTGAACATAGCCTTAGACCTAGTTTTCATACATGACCCCAATGAATTACATGCAGATTTTTAGTGCCCTGTTGACGTCAATGAAAAAAATATGCGTGGAATTGAAGGGGAAACGCATGAAGACGTGACATGCTCAATACAAACTCTGCATGCGAAAAAATTTAAGGCAGAGGATGACACGGATTCCTTTTGGAATAAATGGGATGCATAAGGCATGCAGACTATATGAGGAAGTTCATATGGAAAATTCTCTTTTTTTCATGAAAGCCCAATTCAGAATACTTCATGTGAACAGGGCTTTATTGTGTCTTACAAGATTTGGTGCAGTATTGGGGCAACACCAGTGCTGGCTCTCCAGGATGTGATATCTGGGATATTTTTCTTTTTTAATTTACTAAAGTCTGTTATGGCAGAAATGTTGAAGAAAACTCCCCATTTAATTTAATAGAACCATAGTGTCACTGTTAGCACCCTACTGATTGCGAAAACTAGGGTGCTGCATCATTCTCGGGTGCTGTTTGCTTAAAGGGGTTGTCTCACTACGAAGATCATAGTTGAAAATGTGGGGACCAAAAATCTAAGGATGTACGTCCTTGTTTACTATTGGCAAAGTGCTATGGTTTTAGAGAATGGGCTGGTTTACATGTGCTTAGCAACGGTGTTTGTTTACTGGTCAGGGAAGCATTCTGTCCTGCCCAGGTCGTGCACATGCAAAGGAAAGGCAGTGAAGAGGAGGCGCAGGGTTGTGTGTATTGGCAGGCATGGAGGAGAAGCAGTGAGAGGATATGCAAGGGGGTTATGTGTATTGGCAGCGACATGCAGGGACAAGAGGCAGTGAAGAGCGGGGGAGGGTGTATTGGCAGCCACAGGGATGGAGGAGAGGCAGTGAAGAGGATACAATACACATAACCCCCCTGCATGTCCTCTCACTGCTTCTCCTCCTTGCCTGCCAATACAACATCCCTGCCCCTCCTCTTCACTGCCTTTCCTTTGCATGTGCACGACCTGGGCAGGACAGAATGCTTCCCTGACCAGTAATCAAAAACCGTTGCTTAGCACATGTAAACCAGCCCGTCTCTAAAACCGTAGCACTTTTCCAATAGTAACCAATGACGTACATCCTGAGATTTTTGGTCCCCACATTTTCAACTATAATCTTCGTAGTGAGACAACCCCTTTAAGGGATTCACTAGTTTCTTTAAAGACTGTAATACATGATAAGTGATCAACAGAATTTTATTCCCCATCATTTCAGGCTGAAGCAGTCAATGCAGTATCATAGTGGTATATTCTCTGATGTTCCCAGCGGTGAAAACAACAATTCATCTTGGGCAACTCTGGTTTTCAGTAATATGTATTTGCAGTAAGTCTAAAAAAAAAAGCTGAAACCTCTGCCTCTGTTATTACTACTTGTTACTACTAGAGTAGTTAATTTGTTAATTGACTGATTTTCCTGCCTACAGGCTACTAGGCGGTTGGATTCCATTGTACTAATCTATTTTTTGTAACTCCTGACTCCGGCCTGTTTGTGTAGGTTAGTGGTTTAGTTCTAGAATAAGATTCATTTTGCTTATTCCAGTCTCACACAGCGTGTTAGATTATTTACTGGACTACAGTAATAATGAGCATTTGAAATGTCAACTAGGTAAACTGTATGGAAATACCCTCGGGTAAGGGCAGTGGGTATCATCAGCTATGTGTGACAGGACGAGGAAGTAGATAAAGGATCTCAGGCGTACAATAAATAAAAGCATGTTAATATTGCATATTTTTCCACACAAAACAATGTGTGCGGAATGCGTGTGCATTCTGCATCAGAATAGAGGCACACAGATTGCATGCAAATTTTTACTACCCCATTGGCTTCAATAGAAAAAAATGTGTGGAATTTAAATACTAACACATGAAGAAGAGACATGCTCAATGTTCCACATAAAATCCACGAGGAAAAGAGAATAATGTGGATTCCCATTAAAATCAATAGGACACAAAAAGCATGTATTTCAGACATTGATTATTATATGGAAAGCTTTCCACATAAAATTCCAAGTAGCAGTGACAGTGTCATTCCCATTTCGCCGATGTGGATGCTTCTTTGGTGGCACTTAATTTCTGTGGGAAACAATTTAAGAAAAAAATAATTCATGTGACTTAAAAACATTCCGATACCGAGGACCTTATGATTTGGAAGCATAGCTGGGATCACACATTGAATTACTGCATGTGTTTTTGCTGCATGAAAAGTGCATGTAGAAAACGAATGCATTTTTATACTCCTCAAAATGCATCACATACTCGGGCAATAAAAATGCATAACGTTTTTATGTTTTCTTTGATTGCAGGTGGTTTGGTGATCAACTGTAATTTGTAGAACATGTCAAATTTAGATTATTTAAAAAAAGGTTTTGTTTTTTTTTCTGCTGCTTTTATTCTTCATGCAGTTAACAAAATGCAACAGTTGAACCCAGCCTGTATGCTTTGGGTGAGAAGAGCAAACGCCCCTTTGGATGCTGAGAATTATGTTACAAATACCCAAGGATGTTTATTAGCACTTTTATTATCTCGTTGTTTTCATACAGAGTGGGGCAAATGGTGTCTTAACTCGTAGGGCCACATGTATGAAATTTAGCGTTTAAGCACCAAATTTCAAGCACATTAAAACAGCATAGAATGCGCCTACAGCGGGTCATAAATCAGGCGCATTTTAGCGCTAGGACGACATTTCTGGCTGTTTCAGCTGTAGTGTGCCTAAAATTGCCGTAGCGAAACTATATATCTATAGCTTTGTACAGTTCGCCCTGCCCCGTTCGTAGTGCACCCCGCCTCCTGCACGCCTCCTGAAATCAGGCACTTTAGAAAGTGCCACTTGCGCTCTGTAATGCGCCTGATAATGGCGTTCGGGAGGCATTTCAGTGAAGCGAATGGGACTGCACTTGATGTCTGGCTGAAAATACACCAGACTTTTGACGCAGTCCCGTTCATACATGTCCCCCTTAGTGTCAATGTTCTGTCTTCCCTATGTGTGCGGAGCATAAGTTGACAGGCAGCTAACCTCTTTCCCAGCAAGCATTGACAGGGAGCAATGTCCGTATTTCAACTTTATTGCATAGGATAGTGTAAAACTGTGGGACATCCAAAACATACACTTACTGTGGTATAACAGCATGCAAACAAAAAGTATACACAAGACAATGCAGGAATATATACATGTGAATAAGATACAATACAGGATGAAGGGTGTGCAGACATATAAACTTGGAGGGGGCTGTCTGCAACAAGCATGGGCACAACAACTAACTGTAAACAACAGCTATTGGCATAGAATACAACATTATACAATGTTTAGTCCAGAATGGTGGTTTAACCTTACCAGCAATGCTAACTGTAGGTTCTGGATGTGAGAGGATGGTTCTACATGTCTTCCATCTACATGTGTCTAGGAGAAAATGGCTGCTGATGAAGTTTACTCTATGATGTCAGATATGACTATGGCAGTTTTACTGGGACAAAGTTAACATAATATGTGCTAACTAGAAGTGTGCCCAAAAAGCCACTAGATGTAGCTATCGCAACTGAAACGCAGAAATACAGTATATGAATACAAAGAACATAAGAAATATAGCCAAGGCGTATAGCTGAATCATAACAAATAAGTTGGACTAGACAGTCTTACAATGCGCCTCATTTATGATAGTGTTCATAAATCTAGCGCAAGTTAAAACTGTCTGGTCTATCTGTACACCATATTAAAGTTGACTTAATTTATGCCACTAATTGCGCCCTAATGGTCCTCAGTGTTGCACGTTCCCCCTTTTCCTGTGAAGCCACACCTCTTACCAAGCTCACACCTGTTTGTTGGACAAGGTGGACATCATACATGTAGTGTTAAGCATATATGGCATTATTTTTGGCACAAATAGTGCCAGAAGTCTGGCACAACTGTCCTGAAAATGTGTCCTATGTGTTTTCTGGTTTGACACTTCCAAAGCTTACATAGGACACCAGCATGGACTATCACAGTGATCATGACTTTTCTTAGTGAGCATGTGCCATTGTAATGTCAAGTTAACTGTTGACAATGCATAATTAAAGGAAAACCGTAAAATATGTACTTGCTCATGAGATATTACTAAAAGTTACTACATTGTACAAATATGTTCCTACTACTGTACTATAATTTACACCAGGGAGGATGGAAAACTTCCTCTTGTGTGTCACATTCATGACTAGCTGCTACCAAGAGACCTCAGGGGCAGCAAATTTCTCCACATGACGCTCCCATTAAAAACAATAGGTGGCCATGTAATAGACCAATATGTTGGTCCTCATGAATGGGATCTAGCGCAGTAAACTTCCCTTTATTACATCCATATGCCTTGTAAGGTCAGATGAAACAGATGACTACCTTGAAGACCTTGGCAGAATTTGTATTTCTTAGTCCTTTTCTGTACATTCTGTTCTTGTTGCCTTATTTTTAAAGCTTGTAAGTTGCAGCTAGTTATAAATGTGACATTCAAAGGGAGGTTTACCATTCTCAACCATTAAATTCTTCTTCTTATAACAATAAGAATTAAACCTATTGTTACCTCCATCATTTGTACAGTAACATGTATTGATGTAGAGGACTTTCCTGCAGTGAAATGTCAGACTTAGGGTATGTTTACACACCTTATTTTCAGGCGTAATTGCGGGCGTATTTCTCCGCGTATTGCACTTAATATGCGGCGAGATGCGTGCCGCAATTACGGTAATCCATAGCCCTCATAGAACTATGGATTGCGCCTCATCCCCAAGCGCGTACAATGTGATCGTATTGTACGCGCGGGGAGATAAGCGACATGTCTGCACTGCGAGTAATGCATGTCAATGGGGCTGGTGGGCAGGCGGCCCCCTGTGCTTTGGGAATACGTGCTGATCAGCGCAACTCCCAAAACATCCGGTGTATTAGCGGCGCGTACTGTGCGCGCCACCATTACGCCGTGTGAACATACCCTTAAGGCTTTGTTCACATCTTCAATGTGGCTTTCTAATTTCAGAGGAAGTCACAACAAAGAACTGAACCCAAAGAATCATCAAAACCACCAGATCCAGACTTAACCAAAGGTCAGCAGGATTTGATTGTGGTTTTTGTTGGTTTTTGTAGAAAGTGTACATATATGTGGGGAGCTGTTCTTTCCATCAAATTTCATGAAATGTGTGATAGTGACTCAGAACCAAGGGCCAAATGTATGAAAACCGTCTAGGTCTAAAACTTACTTTGTTACCCGTAGCTACCAATCAGAGCGCCCCTTTCTTTTCATATAGTGCTTTGGATTATTGTGATGTGCGCTCTGATTGGTTGCTATGGGCAACAAAGGGAGTTTTAGACCTAGACAGTTTTCATACAAGTGTAAAGTTTAGTTTAGTTGTTCTGTGTGAAATGAATTCCTGCTCTGTTCTAACAATTTAAACGGATCTTTACCATGCAAATTACAAGATTTAAGTTTGTTGAAACTTTAAACAATAGGGCACATAACTTTTAGAAACAACTGAATATATACATCTGAAAGCGATTAGTGACTATTATGTCCTGTTAAACATAACTGTGCTAAATGTATTAAAAAGCAGGTTACCTGTAATAATCATTGGTTTTTTTTCCTCCCAAACAGGTGAACTTGGGTTCCGTTTATTGCAGACATTACAATGGGTATACGTCACACGTCACTGAATCTGGATGTGGTAAAGGATTATCACTGCTTGCAACATGACTGATTTAGTGAGTACATTTTGCAATAACATTACCTGTTAATGGACACTAAGGGCGGCATTTCCCAACACGCCAACGCCCGTTTTTTGTTCTATTTTGCGGCAAACCCACTTTTTACGCCATATTCTTGTTGTAAATGGACTGTCGTACACCAAAACTAGGCGCATTATACACGGGAACGGCACTTTGTAATGCGCCTAAATATGGTGCACTGTGCGCCCCCTTCGCGAAATGTGCCTATTGAGGCGCCTAACATATGTTATACGCCCCCATCGGGCGATGAGCCTTGATAGACGCATATCATATACTACCAATGATATGCTATGTGCCGAATGTTGAGTAATGCTCCCTTTTTTGATGCGATGCCTCCTTTTTTGATGCAATGCCCCCTTTTTTGATGCAATGCGCCCTTTTTTAATGCGATGTGACATTTTAGGCGCAAGGTATGCACGATATACCTGACGACAATTTTTAGAAAGTATCGGACTTTCAGGCGCACTTTACACTGATTTAATGAGCCTAAAACTGGCATAGATACTGTAAATCAATTGACCAGCTATCTCCAAATGTCTATAATAGACGTATTATCCTGAGAGGGATGTCCAGCCCTCAGTACAATAGCACAAAAAATCAGGATAGAAACATATGCTTGATATTGCAAACAATTATTTTACTGTGTTGTATCTTCATACATTGTGTATCCAAAATAGGTGAAAGACATACATTTTAACACTGTTGCAGGAGCAAGTATCACAGCATATATCGCATAACCGAATCATAAAGTCATTTGCCAAGCCTACTTATGATCCCTTAGAGCGAACACTTCTTGACTCATACGGGTGGGTGTGATGGCTAGACTCACGGTATGCTACTCAATGCAGAACACGCTCCAACGAGTACTTCAACAATGCCGCTTATCCTCCTCATGGATCATCGGATCTCTCCAGGGGCTCCACTCGTACTCTTTCAGACGGGAATGGAAGGCTTGCGCCTGCGCGATGTTTCGGGGACCTCCCCCTTTGTCAAGATACAACACAGTAAAATAATTGTTTGCAATATCAAGCATATGTTTCTATCCTGATTTTTTGTGCTACTGGCATAGATACGCCACTTTTCAGACGTGTCGCCCTAACTTTTCAACAAACCTTGCTTAAAACAATAGTACAAAGATACTATTACCCCTTAACTCATTCTTTCTGGAAAAAAACCCTTCAGAATTCAGTCTGAGGCTGGGTGCATCCGATTTTTGATCCGTTTTTAGATGCATGTTTGGTTCCATGTTTTGTACCACAAATGGACCCAAACCCGCATCTAACAACGTGCAGTGTGATTTTACATTGCTTTCAATGCAAAATACGCATCAGCGTTCAGACGAGTGATCTCCAGTGCGCGATTACATGCGTTTTCTGATGCGTCTTTCGGATCTGTTCAAAGAATTGTCATGTCAATGCTTGATCCAAAAGACACAGCCGGCGCCCTATTTAAAACTACAGGGTGCATTCCTGTTGTAGCCAAAATGCATCCAAACATGCAGCTGCGTGTTGGATGCGATTTACGCAGCGCTTTTGGATGGGTTTTTCGGATTCAAAAACGTATCCAGCACACTATGTGAACGTACCCTTATGTTTACAAGGCAGACTGTTAGCTGGGTGAGAAATCAGTTATGTGCTGCCCATAGAAGTCAATAGAGAGGGCAGAAGGTAACTGCTGGATAATATGCGATGTATGTAAATTAGTAAAAAAAAAAAGAGTCACATAGGTGTTCCCGGACTCCTCAGAAGTCGAGCATATCCCACAGGCAGTGTTACGTTACTGCAAACCAGCTGTGGTACATGAGCAGTGCAAGGAAAAGGCAAGCCCTGGATGCTGTAATCCGTGTCGCACTGGGGGACTGGGGCCCACAGGGAAGTTGATTTTGGGGGCCCAGCCTGCAATTACTGAACATTAAAATATTACCTGTTAATTTTTAGGCCTCTCAGACATAAATGCGTACATTGTGCCACATAATAAAGTGTACAAAACAGAACTGTATTGCATAGTACACAATACTTAGTGAGAAATGCAGCTGTCTGTCTCACACATCAGTCTCACATGTCTGTCTGTCTAAAGGCATGTTCACACGGCTTAAAATGGGCCATATTTCGGTCCGTAATTACGCGCTGAAGTGCGCCAATTACGGGCCGAAAACGGCCCATTCATTACGGTAATTCACAGTTCTCATAGAGAACTATGGATTACGTCTCCTCTCCCCGCCCGGCGAAGACGCCGGACGGGGAGATAATTGACATGTGAATTACCAGTGGCGTATACGCGCCGCTAGCAGTGATTGTCTATGGGCCGGCGAAGTGCCGGCCCCCTGCTTACTCCCCCGCTCCCGCCCCCGTCCACACGGCGTAATTGCGGGGCGTAATTACGTCCCGCATTTAAGCCGTGTGAACATGCCTTAACACACTTGTCACAGTCTAATATATCATAGATAGACACATGGCTAAGTAGCTCTATCCATATCCCCATCCAGCCCACATACAATATCAGTTCCCCCACCAGTCCACATACAACATCCAGCTCGAAGTTTTTCTTGGTCACGCTCCTTGCCTTTCTAAAATAAATAACGCTATAAACACAAGAAAGAAAGTAAAAGTGATACCCCTAATTACAGGGTGGGGTACAGGTGTGCACTCACTATTACCATCAGGGAAAAGTCTACGCTGCCACTATATAAGCACCAATATAACCAACAATAACTCTATATAGAGACCATATAGTGGTCAGATACCAGCTCAGGTCACCATGATAACAGTGACTACTGCACTGATCCAATGTAGAAGCAAAATAACCCCTGACATCCAGGTACTCACAGTAGACGTCTTATCCGATGAGTTGTTCTCTTCTCTTATGAGCCGTTCTTCTTCTCTTTTCTTCTCCATCCAGTCCAGGCGGCCATAACGACTTCTTCCAGTCACAAATTGTCCCTGCAGATTTGGTCACACATATCTTAGAATCCTCACTTTTCCCGCACCTCCTCATTTTCCCCACCTCTGTACAAACTTCCCAGAGGTGGTAGAGCAGATACAGAACATAGCTTAGAGGCATAGGCTCTTAGAGTGGTTGGGAGGAACAAAGGGCTGTATTATATATTCTTTTTATGTGTAATGCTAAAACTGACACTTGACGGGTATTTTTAAAAGGCTATTCCCTACTAGTGTTACAATATATCAAGGGCTTAGTGGCCGAAAGTGTTAGTGGTTACCAAGGTTCTGGCGTGCTAGCAGTTCTGGTGATACCTTAAAAATTTGTCCGATTTAAAGGGGTTTTCTCACTACAAAGATTAGCTTTCAACCTCTTACCTACAGCCAGAACTGTCACCTCTTAATGAGCTGACATAGCAGGTTTGTTTGTGGGCCGTGTGAGTGGTCCCTTGCAGCAGGACCCTTAACCGCGGGGTCACCGGACACGATGGCACTGAAGATTTTGGTCTCTTGCCATTTTTTCCATCTAGGTGTGTGCAATAATCTTGACACTCCCAAAATACTTTCTCTTTTTGTGAATCTTCTGATGCAAGCAGCATCTTTGTTTCCAACCGTTTTCCTCTAGCCTGTCGAGGCAGGCGATGACAGGATGGAAACAGTCAACACTGAGGTATTTGGTGCTTTTATTGACTGCAGGAAGCATACTGGAGCATAAAGATGGTATGATGTGTAGGTCATATTTTTAAGGTGTGTCATTAATTGGACAATTACATATAGGTATATTTTTAATTCATTAAAATACCTCACATTCCAAACATAGGAATGTGAGCCACTACACTTAACGCTTTCATGCCTTGAGCATGTTGAAGTAAAACACAAAAGTGTGAGAAAAATGTTGAAAAGCATTCAACCACAGATGCTCGGCTCTTATGCTTTGGTGTGGCCTGTTAAAAGGTGAGAAGATCCTGTTTTCCACCTTTTTTGAAGGGGTTGTCAGCTTTCTAATGTCTTTATCTATTGTGTAAACAATAAGAAATCATACAATTTACCTAGATATATGTATTAAAAGTTACACATTAGGCTCCTATCTAGAATACAAAAATGGTACAGTCCACATTGCTGTTCACATTAATAACTCCCATGTGACCACCCCACATCATGTGATCCTGGTATCCCGGTAACAGTAGATTACTGAGAGTCAGAACATCTCCAGTATTACCACCTCCAGCAGCGTCTTATCATGTGACCACCACACAGGTCATGTGACCCCTCGTATCCAGGTAACAGTAGATTACTGAGGGGCAGAACTTCTCCAGTATTACCACCTCCAGCAGCGTCTTTTCATGTGACCACCACACAGGTCATGTGACCCCTGGTATCCAGGTAACAGTAATGTATGGAGGAACAGAACTTCTCCAGTATTACCACCTCCAGCAGCGTCTTATCATGTGACCACCACATAGGTCATGTGACCCCTGGTATCCAGGTAACAGTAGTGTATGGAGGAGCAGAACTTCTCCAGTATTACTACCTCCAGCAGCGTCTTATCATGTGACCACCCCACAGGTTATGCGACTCCAAGTAACAGTAGATTATTGAGGAGCAGAACTTCTCCAGTATTACTACCTCCAGCTGCATCTCATCATGTGACCACCACACAGGTCATGTGACCCCTGGTATCCAGGTAACAGTAGTGTATGAAGAAGCAGAACTTCTCCAGTATTACTACCTCCAGCTGCATCTCATCATGTGACCACCACATAGGTCATGTAACCCCAGGTATCCAGGTAACAGTAGTGTATGGAGGAGCAGAACTTCTCCAGTATTACTACCTCTACCAGCGTCTTATCATGTGACCACCACATAGGTCATGTGACCCTGGTATCCAGGTAACAGTAGTGTATGGAGGAGCAGAACTTCTCCAGTGTTATTACCTATAGTAGTGTCTTTATCATGTGACCCTAGTATCCAGGTAACAGTAGATTATTGAGAAGCAGAACTTCTCCAGTATTAGTCCCGCGGGAGGGGGGGGGGGGGGCTTTTCTCCGCGATGAGCGGAGAACAGCCCTCCCATTGAGGTGTTCATATTCCGTCCGGAAACCGGACGGAAGAATGAACATGCTCAATGCTTTTTGAGCGGCCCATGGGCGGAAAAAAACGCCGGGCAGAAAACCCATGCAGTGGGGACTGCTGCACGGGTTTTCCATAGAGCACCATTGTGCTCATTTTCGGGCGGTTTTTTCAGGTGGTCTGAAAAACCGCAAACCGGCTGAAAAACCGACCGTGCCGTGGGGACATGCCCAAACAGTCCAAAAACCGCTTGAAATGACAGTTCTGCTGAGGCAAAAACAGAGCTATTTTTGTCCTTTGCCGTGTGAACGCAGCCTTAGTCACCATAACACAAGAGGAGAATCAGCTGCACGTGTTGTCTTCTATAAACAGGGGTTATTTGAACCTAAAAATCACATAAGATTGTTTAATAAACTTTCTCAGACAAATGTGCAACTGTATTTCTGAAGTTTAGTCACCTGATCTGATCTTTGTATGTGTAGAGGAATAATAATGTGACCGTTCAGTAGAAATTGCTATGACTTATACCTGATAATGATGGCCTTTTATCTGACATAAGGTTTATAGATGTATACAGTTTAGTTCATTTGATTGTGAGATACAGTACAGTTATGGCTGGCATGTGCTCCAAGCAGAGTCATGATTGATCATGGATCACAAATACTGGTATTTTGAAGACAAGGCTGGCTGCTCACTGTCAGCAAGCAGGGGTGTCGTGCACCTGTACTTTGTGTTTCAGTTACTCATCACTTCTAGATCCCTGTTTGCTGTCTGGGGATGGGGAATCTAATAATATGGCCATTGAACCAAAAATGTTTTGCGCCTCTAATTTAAAAGTAATTGATAATAGTAATAGTTATTCTTTAAAAATTGGTTGTCATAGGCGTAACACTAACTGTAGCAGCTGTTGGGCCACCGATAGTTGAGGGGGCCACTTAGGTGCAAAAATCATGCTACTTTTTTATCTAGCACTGCTATGTGGGTTCTCTGATGTATGGTACTATTATTTATACCTGTACCATTACTACTTACATGGCTGTTTCAGTTTCCTGTCATTAGTTGGTGGGAAACCCTATGAATTGTAGTTACATCCCTGGTAGTTTTGTCAATACAGCCGCTTCTACCAGACATCACAGTACAGTCCTGTAGATTATTCATTTACAATATTTGAGAGCCAAATTTATTTGGGCTAGGTTATCAGATATGTATCTTTAAATATAGGCCGGGCCTAAGAGCCAGGAACCAGTATGGTAGATGACACATTGTAACCGGGGACCCCATCTTACTTTTGCACAAGGTCCCAGAAGCTTCGAGCTATGGATCTGACGGTAGGAATATGAAGTCCCTACCTTATCACTAACATCACAACTCTTCAAAGATAATTATACTTCTCACCGTAGAGACAGTTTATAACCTTTGTCATCTTTTCCAGTGATAGAAATAAATTAATGTAAAGCTAAAAATACTTTGTGTATTTTAGCATTGCCGTATACCATTTATTACTCAGTATACTCAGTGCCCTACTGCCCATACATTGTACAGCCAGAAAGTATGGGGGCCTCTTCTTTAATTAGTAAATTAATACAAGAAAAAATGCAGCTTACCGCCTGTCCCTATTGAAGTTAGATCCTTGTGGACGATCTGTAAACGGGTATACAGATAGCCGTCCGGACTCAGAGGCATATAATAATCATAGCTGATTAAGAGCCTCAGAGGCTTGGAACGCGTCAGGAGGACATGAGACCATGAGTGCATTGTTCTCTTTTTAATTGTATCTATTAAAAAGTGATTTTACTTTTTTCATCTTCTTTTAGTGGATGCTGGACAAACACTTTTCTTTTTTGGATTCTTTGATTAGTAGCTCTGACCATAAAGCCCCATCTTTGGGTAACATGTAAACAATAACACACAGGCCTCCATCTTTAGGAATAGAGTGCATTGTGAGTTCTGACCTTGCTCTATCTCTGACTAGGCGATTACTATTGCCCTGTTAGAGATCTGCTAGTCATACGTGCTGCTTGTAATCTACATGGGCCGGCACTGACTAGTTTTATATTATATGGAAATTGAAGCTCCATGACTCTTAAGTGGAGGCTCTGAAATAGGCTCTTTGTTTGCAACACTCACGGTAGAGTTTCTTGTGAAACCAACGTCATTAACAACTGTTCATGACCTTTTAAGTTTCCTTGTGAATTGAAGTTGAGAAACACTATTCTAACCTTTACTAGTGCCGAATCCTGGCAAACTGTGACAGTAGATGACAATTGACTTTCTAAAGTACAACGTGCATGCGTATCTATGAATATACAACAGTCGCTAACATTTCTGGATACAGATTTATAACTGCATCGATTTGCATGACTGAACATTGCTCGCAGGGATGGCTAATAGAAACCATTAGAATCCACTATGGACAACACTTTGTCATTTAAATTTAAAGGGGTGTTCCCACAAATGCCTTCTGCATTACAGGTCAGCTCATAGCTAGCTACGAGACGATCGTGTTACAGAATGAGGAGGGTGGCACTTGTGGCAGTCCTTCCCATTCACTTTGATGGCAATTCTAAACAAAGCCGAGTGAGAGCGCGCTGCTGTATGACCGCCCCCTCCTAATTCTGTAACACGATCGTCTCATGTAATGCGGAAGTCCCTTTGTGGAAACACCCCTTTAAATGCATTTCACTGTGAATCTCTAGAACAGTGGTACAGAACTTTAGTCCTAGTGTTTTGTACAGTTTATAGTGTCCACATTAGAGTGCCAGACACACTTTTGCTTACTTTAGTACTTACGTGTCCCTGCTGCCACCCTGTCACTCCCTCTGTGGCCACTAATGAATGCACGCGTTTACCAGCCACATAGGAGGTGGCGTTCTCGGCCACGCCATTTTTTCATACACTAAAAAGGAGAGAATCTCTACGTCAAAAGGTTCCAATTGAATTTTTATGGCAGAATCTTTATGTTATTATTCAGTCACAGACAAACCTCCATGCATCCCAGAATGACAGGCCACCGATTTGTGTACCTTACTCTAAAACGGCACTATATAAAGACAATATTATAGGCCACTGCAGATTTATACTTCCTCACTGTTCCTGGTTAGGCTGTGAGTGGTTCTATAGCAGTGATTAGCATGACAAGTCTGTATTCTCAGGTCTTCTAATTGTACTGACATGAGTGCAGGAGATGTCATCTATAATGGAAAAGGCTTCAGAGCTCAAAGCAAACATTGAAAAGTAATTGATCTCCTTTGTTTGTTAAAGATAACACTCTCCATTCTCAAGCTGGTGACATCACTCCCTGCTTTCTCTAATCAGGAAGGGAGACCAGGACATGGGCATGTCCCCACTGCATGGTTTTTCAGACAGTTTTCGGTTTTGAAAGCAGTCTGTAAACCGGCGGTCAAACTTTAACAAGGACCTCAATGGAAAATCCGTGAAGCAGTCCCCTCTGCACGGATTTTCCGCTGTACGTTTTTTTTTTTTTTTTTAGACCGCTGGCCGCCCGAAAGACATAGAACATGTTCATTCTTCCGCCTGGTTTTCGGGCAGAACATGAACATGTCGGTGCGAAGGGGGGAGGGCTTTTCTCCACAAACCGCAGAGAAAAGCCATCCCCGTGCATGCCAGGGACAGAACAGATACCGGTCGGGATTTCCAGACTGGTATTTGTCCTGTGCCGTGTAAACGGCCCCTTAATGTTAAATGAAGCCAGAATTCAAAACCACCAGTGTTCACATACTAGATCATGAGAGCGAAAGCTAATGAGGCAGACATAGAAGTAATGATTTTCTGCTCATCAGATGCACGAACAATATTTTTCTGGCATCAGAATGTTTGTTTGATACTTTAGAAATGATCAAAGGCTCGTTCACGGCTTGTGCAGTTTGTTGTATTCTTATCAAATTGTCTTGTACTAGTTTTTGTACAATTTGTATCAATTGCTCTGCAATTCTCAGCATTGGATAAGAATATATTTTTTCCACCTTCACCAGTATAAAAAGACTAACAGATTAGGGAGCCTTTGACAGTATGTCATCTGTTGGTTGGTTAGTCTGATGGAGTGATGTGCATTACTCATAGATAGTTGTGGCAAGGAATCTCACACACTGCTATGCTTATCTCTACAGTCACTGTGAAGATTGGAGCAGTCAGATACCTTGTAACACATGTGTTGCTCTAAAAACAGATGTAGTTGATTGGATTCAGAGGTTAATCACTGATGACTTGCTGCCTTTGGTCAGCATAGCTAATTCATCTGTCACTGGGATGAGCTAAGACAGCTCATCAATTACCACCACAGCATGACCAAAGCCACTAACACTGAAATCTGTTAGTGGAAGCCCTGCTTTCATTACTTCCACATCGTTGTGTATTGCTGCTTCATGCCTGCTGTTAATACTCTTATTGATCACTCATTTTTGTAGTAAATGCACAAGTAGAAGCAATCAGAAAGTAACAGACTTCATATAGCCTCAGTCAGGGTCAGACTGACCACAAAGTGATTACCATAGTGGGTGAGCGATTGCAGACCTGTATGACATTTCAGGAGACCCTTTCCACCTTTCTCAGGGATGGTCTCAGAAGTAGCCTACCAACTCCAAATGGATTTTACTGTGTCTGAGTGAAGTATTGATAGACAAAATAGGGAGGGGGAGATACAGGATGGCAATTACTAACCTTTGGGGGTTTTGCTAATTGAGGCACAACACTCCCTAGCTGGAAGTCCGCTGCAGTGGGTTGCGTGGATGGCTTCTCCAGGTCACTGAGAATGCACAGTAGACTCAGGTCTGTTCACCGATAGCCTTTCTAGGTTTCCATGAACAGAGGACAGCACTGCACTTCTTGTATTAGTAAAATACTTAAAAGAGTGTTTATTAAGATATACAGGAAGACGCGTTTCGTGCTTTCATGCACTTCATCAAGTTCCATGAAACAGAGGACAGCACTGGACTTCTTGTATTAGTAAAATACTTAAGAGTGAATAATAATTAAAAAGTCTACCTGTATATCTTAATAAGCAGTCACTGGAACTTGATGAAATGCATGAACCCACGAAACGCATCTTCCTGTATATCTTAATAAACACTCTTTTAAGTATTTTACTAATACAAGAAGTGCAGTGCTGTCCTCTGTTCATGGAAACTAGAAAGGCTATCGGTGAATAGACCTAAATCTAGTGTGCATTTTGAATGAAGTATTGGTAGCACCATAGGTTTCTAAAACTTTTTCCCTATTTAAGCTATTGTTTAATGACATATGTTTATGAACGTATTGAATTATGCAAATTCTATAGAAAAAGCAAAGTATTTCTTAATGGCTGGATTCTGGAGACACCTGTGTGTGTTATAAATACATTTATCTAGCATAGCTGTGCGAGTTATGGTCCTGTAGCTCCTCTCTCATTCCCTACAGACTCCCGTTATACATGGTGTGTGTGTGGGGGGGATTTAGAGGAATTGTGTCTTTTCAAAGATCTTCTGCAGTCCTACAGCACCATCCAGTGGTGGCAGAATGTTATAGCATTTTCTACTTGAATTGACAGAGGAATTGGCATTGAATCGTAAAATCGGTCACCCGCTCTCTAATCATTCTATTTTCTTTTACTTCTGCTTTAATTTTATTTAATAAGTAAACTCATCTCATTATGCAGAAGGACAATATTGTTATTTTTTGCTAATATTTAAATAGTATTTCCTTGTAAAATAATAAAACAAAAATCACTGTTGGTCTTTTGTGTGACTAATGTGTTAAACTGCTTCTGAATTACTTGATCTATCACATACTGATTTTACAAGGAGGCAAGGATGCCTAGAGTAGCAATGAATAATACATATCCTATTTCTTATATGGAAAACAGCTGGTGATTTGATGGATTATTTTGCTGCGATCGCTGGCAAAATTGACATGAATGTAAAGTGCAGCACTTGTTGGCAGTGAACAGGAGGCTGGTTTCTAAGCTTCCTGCAGACCCTGAATGGAACATTAACTTATATTATTATGTGGAGCTAGAGTTCCCAATCTCTATTATTAGGGCAGCCTCTCATGTGCTACTAAATTATAGTAAAATATTTTACTGTAACAAAAAATGCAAAAGCCCTGACAACAATTCCAAGTGTGAACTCACCTTAAAGGGATGTTTCTCACTATGCTGTTTTCACAGAGCCACAGCCAGATTCAGGCAGTTACTGTCTGTTTAGGCTTTGGGTGGGTCTACATCAGTGACAGGCATATCAGCTCTGTTATTTCTAGCTGAGCCTGATAGAGGGATATTGGTGATGGAGGGGTCTAAACAGCAGGGCAAAAGGTCACAGAGCTCTAAAGTTTGTCAGTAAGTGACATAAACAAGCTCCTGTGCAGCTAATAAGGCAGTAACTTTATCAACAAGGGAGTGACATCACCACCCCAACCATCTCGGTCACAGCTGCTAGAGCAGTGAGCACACAGACAGTAACCTAGGGAACTGCTCTAGCTCTGAAGGGAAGCAAAATCAGAATGTAATGTGTTTGGTAATAGTATTTGTTTTCCTTTGCCTTTAAAGCTATTCAGTGAAACAGGAATAAACCTTTTACTCCAGTTCTTGCATTCTGTTACTGAGCCAGAAAGCTCAGGATGAGCAGAGCTTTAGGGTGAACCCAGATATGTGTAAATTAGGTGCATGCATAAATGTATACTTGGTGGAATTATTCTTTAATTCATTCTGCTTGTGTAATTAAAGAGGTTTTCTGACAACGCAAAAATTTAGTTTTGGGTAGTGCAGGGAAGGGTTTTTACATTTGTTTTGCTGTCTGTGTCCCTGTTAAGAAGATTGTACCTCATTTTCACCTCATGTGCTGCTGTGGCAGGCTGGAACTTGTTGTTCCACAGCTACTATGTGCTGTGGAACATGGAACTACAAGTGCCAGCATGCCTCATAAGTCTCCGTTTGTAACACAGGGACAGATGTAAGTCGGAACATTGTAAGTCGAGGACTGCCTGTATTTATATTTTATGGATACTGTACAACCGCTTTTACTTCTGGTTCTCATGTCTGATAATCATTGTTTTGAATAGTTGAGCAACATTAAAGGGTGAGATCAGAAGTGAGGACACAGTATGTTCTTAAAACCAAAATGAATGTGACATAAGAGATACATGTATGTCCCAAAAATTGTATGACGGCCCTTGAAGACAACCCCTTTTTAGGTTTAAGGCTGCTTCTAATACACATGGTAAACAGCTGATTTTGCCAGGGAAAGTTGCCAAGGAGGAGACCACCTACTATGACATCCATATGCATTTGGACAAGTTCTGGCTTTCAGATTTCAGCCTTATTAAGAGGCCTTGGATGTTGAGCATATTTTGGTGACGTTATTTCTAAAATTCTGATCTCAAAGACAAGGCAACAGATTAAGATGAAGTAGGGTGGATTGCAGCAAACATGTCATGGTTGAAAATCATAATCCGCTTCATTGTTACAGTTTAGCTGTAAATATTGTGGGATATTTGAATAATTGTGATGAAAGAAACAGTCCTAAGCTTTGCTTTATCTGTGTATTATGATGCACTGACTATATAAACAATAAGTGAATGGAACAAATAAGTGAATGGAACAAACCGCTCTTCCTTGGGCTCGGAGTATCTCTGATCTCATAGGGAGCGGCCGTCTGACCAAATAGTTGAAGTAATTGAAAAACAAACCAGAAAGGACAAAATCAAAACATTTGCGAAATCTGTACCCACCATAGAAGCATTCCTGTAGAATTTAAAATGTAAATGAAAGGCAAAAAAACAATCCAATTTCCATAAACCTCACAACAAGCTCCAACAACAAGTATATTTTACTTACAGGATTTAAATTCTTGCATTCAGTACATGGAAAGAGTCTTAGATTTTATACCAACATGATGACGACATGGCTGTGGTTTCTTGAACAAAGGGCAATACAACCATTGCGCAATTATTGTTGATATTTGACTTTTCATTCACTTTAACCCATACTGACATGACCTACTTTAGTCTTGAAGATGCGTTAAGTTTTTTGTTCTTTTAAAGGGGTTTTGCCACAATCTCATTTCATACCTCCTGCATCCAGCTCTTCAGCTCTGTGTGCTCAGAAGGGGGCGTGTGTGATTTGTTTGAATTGCATATCATGTGACCCAGCAGGATGACATCACCAGGCCTTTCCTCTCTGTAGTCAAAGAAAGGTTTGTTTATGTATAGAATTGCAAGTAGCTTCACTGTAGTTCAGAGGTAACATTTTTGCTGTACAGCACAAGGATCTTTGGTTCAAATCCCCGCAGGAACTTAACCTGTGGATTTTATTTCTCTTTATCAATGCACAGACCTCATTGAGGTTTCTTTTTTAATTTTTGACTAATTACTAAGGAGAACAGAGGACAGGAGTAGAATGACAGCACCTGGGGTTTGAATACCCAGTCGCTATCTGAGAGGAGAGGTGATGTCTGAGCATGTGCGACCAGGACGGAGGAGCTCCCAGCCCTGGTCGTATCCCCTGGAGATGAGCTGTAAACAATGGATCACTAAAGGAGCAGCTAAAACAAAAACGGTGCAGAATTTTTAATAATGATGAATGGTGAAAATGTTTATTATTTAATTTTCAAACTTCCGACATTAATTTTACTTGGCAAAACCCCTTTAACCCTACCTTCTAAGAGCCATAACGTTTTGTTTTTATTAAAGGGGTGTTCCCGCCACAGACTTTGATGGCATATTGATAAGATATACCATCAAACACTGATAGGTGAAGGTCTCCTAAAATGTCAACTTAGAATACAGACGCACCTCGCAAGACCGTCCATTCTGTTCTATGGGAGTTCCAAGTACAGCCATGTCCATTTATTTCTTAATGGCATAATATTGGGGTAAATATTATTTAAAAAACAACAATTCTATAATACTGAGGGCCAGTATGACTATGGATATACCAAATGTGTACAGTTTCTTATGGGATGCTAATTTTGAATGGTAAAAACATTCAGAGTAAATAAAAGATAATATAATAGCTATAGCTTTTTCTTTTTTTTTCGGTCAACAGAGCTGTGATTTTTTTTATTTTTTTTGCAAGATTTATGCTTTGGTATTTCAACAGAACTTAAAATTCAACCCCAAAAAGGAAGGCTTGGGAATAAGGGAAATTACAAGATCTAGTTGTTAATTATTAAAATTTATCAAAAAGGAAAAAAAATATTCAAATGTTTTTTTTTTGTAAGGCGTCATTAGGTTTTAAAAAACTAAAGAAAGTTTACCAGCAAATCCAAATTAACCCAATTTTGGAACAAACGTTTTAAACGACGGAGTACTTTTTTAAATTTTGGGTTTTGATTTTTCAGTTCCATGGGGGGAGGGGGTGAACGATCAGTTTTCCAAAGAGGCTCAGTTAGCGGGGGAATTGGTTCATGCACATGAATGAAATGTTGGCTTTTCTATTTTGGGAAAACATTGCATTGTCTTGCTTAAGATTTTAACCCATCCCTGGAAGCGCCATATGGCGGGGTTGTCGAACGATTGAAGGGGTTATCCCGGGGAAAAGAGCCCTTCCCGGGGGGTGGGCCCGATTCCACAAAAACTTTCAAGTTTCACTTCCCCCGTTTTGGGGCCCAGAGTGGTTGGGCGGGGGGCCTAGTTTCTTGCTGACAAAAAATTTAAAGTTTAATAAAGTAGAATACGTGAATCATCGGCGAAGGCAGTTCTTTACCAATCCATGAAAGCCATATTCTGATATTGCCATGAAAATTGAACCTTTTGCTAATGCAACTTTTTTGGGAGAGCAGTGACCCCATCTGTTCGACCCCCCTACACTATACTGGGGGTCCGCCCTCACGCACCTTAGCGGACATTACCCTCACTCAATGGTACCAGTGCCCCAAAATTTACATTCATTTACTCACAATAGGCCTTTGCCCAATCACAATAACTTTCCCCCACAGCAGATAAAACGGGTCACAAACTGCCAGTTTTCAGAAATACTGCCCCCTTGGCCCAAAACCAAATAATCACCCCCTTTTTAAAATCAGGGGAAATGTGTGCAACAGCCTATGCACAATTTTTTATCCCCACCAAGCACCTCACAACAATGGCTTTTTATCATGAACAGGTTGTGACTCAAAAATAGGAAGGGTCATAAAATGTGTTTGACTGTTTGGGGGAAATGTATGAACGGGGCTGTGCTAGAGGTTGGTTTTTCAGCCGACATCAACCACCCGTTCGCATTAGCGAAAAGCCTCCCGAACGCCCCTTATCGGTGCATTTTGAGCGCAAGCGGGACTTTGAATGCGCCTGATTTCGGGGGGGTGCGGGAGGGGGGCGCCCTAGAAACGTAAAAAGTATAGATTTATAGCTTTGTAGGGGGAATTCCAGGGCATTACGCTGGAAAAGGATCCACTTTCAAAGTGCTTTTTCCTGAGCCAGAAAGTCGTTTAGCACTAGAAGTGCCTGATTTATGACCAGTAGAGGGTTTATAAATCAGACGCATTCTAGGCTATTATAATGTGCATGAAATTTGGCGTTTAAGCACCAAATTTCATACATGCCGCCCTTTATGTCTATTACTCATGATGTTGAAGATGTCCGTTTGCTGTACAGTTACAATACTGTAGATGCAGTAAAGATTCATTGTTGATTTTTGGACCCGTTATGCTCATTTTTCTGTATTTCAGCTTGTAATTAGCCTGAAATCTGCATCACCATTTAGCAGCACATAGTAAAACAGTTTTATAGCTGCATGGCATATTCCAGAAACATAAGGGCTATGTCTCCACTGCGCACAAAAAAGTCAGTTTTTTTTCCAGCATTTTTCGTTTTATAAAAACACTGAAAAAACAACTGTAAAGAGGTCCCATAGACTTGTATAGTAAAAACGTCCTCTTGTCTCCACAGAACGTCTTTTTTCTGCCTGTTTTATTTGCTGGTTGTTTTTTGAAACATGTTGCAAAAAACGACTGAGCAAGGTAGAAAATGTTTTATTGGAGTCTATGTAAAGCGCTGGACATTTTTTTGGCGCGTTTTTTGCAGAAATACATAGCAAATCTAATGCTGTGCATCCCTGTAAAAAATCAAGCACCTAAAAACGGCTGTTTTTTTTTTCAGCAGCTTTTGACAGGCATTGGAGAAAAAAACTCTGTTTTATGAACGGATTTAGGATCTGGTTTTCCGGTCGGTTTTTGTCCACTGCCGTGTAGACGTAGCCTGACAGGGAATATACAGAGGGCTAGGCACTGGGCATTTTCAGGTGGCGTGTTCCTCCTGCCTTTGTTTTTTATGATAGCCTGACATTTGTTCTTGTTTTTAACATCCTGTGCTGAGTCACCCAAACAATCAGCAAGGTTTTTTACCTTGTGCAGCCTTCTGACTGGCACAGGGTGCCAGGAAGGATAGTGTAACACTGCCAGGCTCCTTTATTGCTGTAACTATTGCATTGCCAGGATCTTGCAGAGCAATTACTAGAAGATAAGAATTTCCTGATGCTACCATTGCTTTTGAGTTTTAATCCTTTTATATCTTTCTATAATATCTGTTTTCTCAGATTTTGTTTGTGTGATTGCTCCGATGTGCTAAAAGTAGTAGTTGTAGTTCATAGTTGCCGCTGGCACACCAATTATGTGCTAATGCATAGCTATACAGTTGCATTGAAGGCAGCAATCTGTATGTATATTGTAAATACTCTAAATAACCTTGAAATAGAGGGCATATGCCTGATCATCATAAAAAAAGTTTTTATTTTCCATTAGGTCAATCCCTGGTGTTTATGCAGTATACGATCAGTCGCACACAGTCCTGCATCTGTGACACGACTCTATGGCCTCTCAGTGTGAAGAAGTAAAAGGAGAGATAGATACGAGTGATATCACCAAGGTCTGAAGTGAATAGTGACCTGTGCTCCAATCTGATCCAACAGAAGTCTTTATAAAGGATGGTAAGTCCTAAATAATCGGCCAAGGAGCTGATAATGGAGCAAGAGAATTGAACCATGCTTACTTTCTCAGGAGGCTGGTTTCACGTGGTGGTTTAGATTTAACATGCAATGTCTAGCACCATATGAAATCAGTGTCCTTGGAAGGAGGAATTCTGCTTCAAGAAATGGAAATGCTCTATATGTCTCTACAGCTGGATTAATGGCAATGTTGTTTTTGTTTCTATGCAGAATATATATTACAATTTAAAACCTTTATTTTTAGATGTCGCTAAGTAATGTTTTCTAATTCACTTTGGATGTTGCCCTGCTCTTTTTCTCCTGGGTCTTGCTGCTAATGACCATTAGGCTTTAGTATTTAAGAACTGCTGACAATTCGACGGAGAACTTTTCACATAGAATTCAATACAAACAAGACCTGTAGTCTACACAGGTCGTTTTATTTTTTCCGGATGGTTTTCAAAGCTGTCGGTTTTTAAAACGTGTAAATTCTGCCGGAGTACAGCAGAATATTAACTATTGGATTCTATGTTAACCGCTGGATAGTTTTTGGTGCAGTTTCTGGCACGGATCTGCTGAAAAACCGCCCAAATGTACAAACAAGGCATAGATGTTCCAACTATTTAAAAACCAGTGAAAACCACCCACAAAAACAGACCAAAAACCTCAACAAAAGCTAAACACCACACTAAAAAACAGGTCAGAAACCCATCTGATTAGGACAAAAAAACTGACAAAATACTCAGGTTTTTTGTCCTATGCTATGGACCTAGCCTTACGGCATGTTCACACGGCATAATTGTACGCAATAAGGCGTGATTTTTGGGAATCGCGCTGATCAACGCGTATTCCCAAAGCACGAGGGGAGGGGGTGGCCCACAGGCCCTATTGACATGCATTATTCGCGGCGTGTAATCGCCGCAAACAATTGACATGTCAATTCTCCCCCTGTGCGTACAATACGATCGTATTGTACTTGCGGGGGGACGACGCGAAATCCATAGCGGTCTATGAGAGCTATGGATTACCGTAATTGCAGCATGCATTTTGGCACGTATAACGCGCAATACGCAGCAAAATACATGGCAAAATGCACGCCATTATATATGCCGTGTGAAAATACACTTGCAGAATTAACAATGCCTTACAGAAAATCTCCTTTTAAATTCATACGGTAGTTACAGTGCCACTATTTATATTGTTTTAATTCTCCATATATCTATGTATGTTTTCTTGCTCCAAATCCCCTGCATAAAGGCAGATTCAAAAGAGAACATGCAGCTTCCTACTTGTTACTAGGGAAGTTTAGCAGCATACTGCAAACCATCTTACCAATGATTTTTAAGTATTATAGCACATTGGTAATAAAGGCAGTTTAATTGCTGTGCAGTACTGCAAGTGAGAAAACACACCAAAACTGCATCATGTGAAAGCACCCTTATAAATCGGGCTCATGTATAGCTTAACATTTAAAGGAATGTTTTGGGCCCTAACATTGCTCGTTTGTCAAGGAGCTTGAGTAAAAATAAAAGCTAAGACTCATACTTACCTTCTGAATGCTCCCATTCACTCCCGGCCGTTCAACCAGGAAGTAAGCGGTGAACGTTCATCATTTTAGGTGACAGGTGCAGCCAGTCACAGGCCCCAATGTCATGTGGCCTGCAATTAGCTGCAGCTGTCATGTCAGTGAAGACCATTCGCAGTGAACATGCAGGGATGTCCGGCAGGCAAGAGTGAACATGAGCGTCTGAGAGGTAAGTATGAATCTTCTCTTCTATTTTTACTCATAAAAATACACAAACACCTCCACAGGTTAGAGAGATGTACAATAAACCTCCAGACCTAGATGCAAAAAAAAATAAACTAAAGAGGTAAAGGTCATAAAAAGTAACTTTTTAATGATACGTTTAAAAACCTAATGAATACGTGATATACATAAACCAAAGATCAAGAAAATTACCCTAAAAAGCCCTAATTAGACTAAACTGCAGTTTAGTCTAATTAGGGCTTTTTAGGGTAATTTTCTTGATATTCATTAGGTTTTTAAACGTATCATTAAAAGTTACTTTTTATGACCTTTACCTCTTTAGTTTATTTTTACTCATACCCTGATGGACAAACAAGCATTGATCAGTCCCGGAATACCCCTTTAACATCCTTTTCAAGTAGGAGGGATAAGGCTTTTTTATTTTTAGCAGTCATAAATGCAAAAGCTATTACTGACTAGATCAAGAGTTTCCATCTTTTGGTCCTATAAAACAGTTAACTCTCAGAGCGTTACTTAAAATATCTGCATAATTTACAACAAATTCAATCTTTTTTTTATCTTGGAAAATGATCTGGATGACTATTCACATAGTCAGTAATGTGGACATGTTTGACATCAGAAAGGAAATAATTGACCACTTAGTCTGAACATTTTCCTATTTGTGAGTCTGACCATCCAGAACGTCTGGCTTCAAAGCTTCTTGTATGCAGTGGGTTGCAATACTACAATGTGCGCCTTGAATCAACTTTGTCTCGCCATGGTGTTCCTCTACTCTTTATTAACCTGTTGCGTTGAAATGCTGTATTGATTTTTCTTGTAATTTCACAACGATATCCAGATTACAAACTTAAAACCACCTCCTGAGGATCAATAATATGAACCCCTTATAAAGGATGACTGATTTCTTTTGGTGTTCAGAGTCAATATAATTTTCTAGCACCATCTGAAATCGGTTATAATGATTGGGGAAAATCTCTGCTATGATACATCAGGGATATATCATCATCATCATTATACAAGGTCTGTATCTGTTATACTGTTTGTGCTGATGCTTCATGTAATTTGCAATTTTCGGTGCTTGAACAAAGAAAAATCATAACCAGAAATAAAATAATAAACATTGTGGTTTTAAAGATGGAAATAAATGTTCTCATTGTATTCATATTGTATATTAGTCATGTTTTATTTTCATTCCTATGAAACCTTCAGCAGTTGCCTGTATGTATTTTCTGTGAAAAAAAGAATTTAAAATTAAAAGCATATATATATATATGTTCTTAGGCTTCCAAGCTTCTCCCTTTTTCTTCCAAGCATAACTGGTCATTATGGCCAAACAATGTAAATTTTTGCTTCATCAGACCACAGGACATGTCTCCAGAAATGTAGGGCTTTGTTCTTGTGTGCATTTGCATACATTAATCTGGCTTTAATATGTTTCTTTTGGAGTAAAGGCTTCTTCTTGGAAGAGTGGCCTTTCAGCCTATGTTGATGCAGTACTTTACTGTGGTTAACAACACAATCTTACCAGCTTCCGCCAGCATCTTCACAAGGTCTTTTGCTTTTGTTCTTGGGTTGATATGCACATGTCGGACCAGAGCACGTTTATCTCTGAGACATAGAACTCATCTCCTTCCTGACCAGCATGACGACTGGACATTCCCATCTTGTTTGTACTTCGTATAATTATTTGTATAGATGAATAAGGCACCTTCAGGTATCTGGAAATTGCACCCAAGGATGATCCACACTTGTGTAAGTCAACAATTCTGTTCCTAATATCTTAGCTGATTTTTTTAGACTTTCCCATGATGTTACACACACTGTGTTTCTGGTGTGCTGTAAAATACATCCAAAGGTGTGTCTCCAATTCAGATATTGGCAATAAACCCAAAAGCTTCCTAAGACATGACATCATCATATGGGCTGTCCCAAATTGTTTAAAGGCATAGTAATCCTAGTGTATGTAAACTTTTGACTTTGGAGAAAGTAATAAAAATGCCTTAAATTTGGCAAATATAAATAATCTTGGTAATCCTAATTGACCTAAAACAGGAAAGGTTTATTTTGCTTTAATGTCAGATAATGAGAAAAATATGCATAATTGTCTTTTTATATAGTGTATGTACCGTATATACTCGAGTATAAGCCGACCCGAGTATAAACCGAGGCACCTACTTTTGCCACAAAAACCGGGAAAGCTTATTGACTCGAGTATAAGCCTAGGGTGGAAAATGCAGCAGCTACTGGTAAATTTTAAAAATAAAAATAGATACCAATAAATGCATAGGCAGTTTAATGTCCCACATAGGCAGTTTAATGTCCCCCAAAGGCAGGTATAGGCAGTTTCATGTCCCCCATAGGCAGGTTATAGGCATGTATAGGCAGTTTAATGTATCCCATAGGCTGGTATAGGCAGCTATATGTCCCCCTAAGCAGGCTATAGGCAGGCAATTGCCCCATAGGCAGGTATAGGTCCTCATAGGCAGGTATAGGTCGTTATAGGCTGGTATAGGTCCCCCTAGGCAGGCTATAGGCAGGTATAGGTCGACTAGGCAGGCTATAGGCAGACATAGGTCCCCCTAGACAGGCTATAGGCAGATATAGGCTGGCATAGGTCCCCCTAGACGGGCTATAGGCAGATATAGGTCACCTAGGCAGGCATAGGCTGGCATAGGTCCCCCTAGACAGGCAATAGGCAGGTATAGGTCCCCTAGGCAGCTATAGGCAGGTATAGATAGTACCAGGCAGGTATATGCAGTACTAGGCAGGTATAGATAGTAATAGACAGGTATAGGCATCGTTTTAAAACAAAAAACAACCACTTACCTCAATCCCCGCTGCTCCGTCTCCCGGGCGCGCTCCTCGGTCTTCTCGGCACAGCCGGGTGACGTCATCAGGCCGCGCACGCAGCGTGATGACACCCGCTGCCTGTGCCGGAAACTCCGGATGGCCGCGAGTTTGCGGCCGCCCGGAGTCCACTGCGGAGCAGGGAGCGCTTGCTCTCTGCCCCGCAGTGGGTATCTCTTCTCCTGCATGCGCTCCGGAGGAGTCGCATGCAGGGGAAGAGATAGCTCACAGCGCACAGGCCACCGCAGTGCCCGGACACTGTCAGCTGACTCGTGATTCAGTTACATGCGCTCCCTGAGGAGTCGCATATAACTGAAGTGTCCCTGCCGGCGCATGGCCATCGCAGCGCCCGAGCGCCGACAGTGACTCGAGTATAAGCCGAGGGGGGATTTTTCAGCACTTTTTTTGTGCTGAAAAACTCGGCTTATACTCGAGTATATACGGTAAACTTCTGGTTTCAATTGTAAATGGAACTTGTCAGGTTCCTTATGCTGCCCTCACTGTTGCCCAGACCAAGGTGAAGTTGGGCCTGCAGGCGCACAGAGAGACAGGTACTTTAGGGAAAGTTGGTTTATAACACCAAATAGGTATCAGATATAATTAAAATCTGTGTAAAAACCTTACCAATCCTGTATCTTTAACTAAGATTTCCTTTAAAGTATAATGCTGTATAATGACATTCCTTTCAATAAATGGGAATACCACACTGCTTCTAAACACTACCTGTATATTCCAGGCACATCTGAGATTTATACAATACACAGTCTCTCGCTCTCTCTCCCCCTCTCCCCCCACATTTCCTTATTTGCGCTCACCTTCTGCTCAGGTGGCAAATTGAGCATAAATCATACTAACTCAGCTAAGGTGCCCCAAAAATATATGCTGCCACCACCTTCCGCTATAATCAAAATTGAAGGGAAAAACTCTGTTACCCACAAACACCAATCAGCAGAACTTGTAGGGTTAAAACACATACAAGGACCAAACTTATCAAAGTTTTAAGCACTCATCGAAAAAAGGTACAGTGCTTATATAAAATATAAAAAGAAAGATACAATAAGTTGACATATATACATACAATAACAGTTATAAAATAAAAGGGATACATAGCAGAAAACACCTAACTTTTACAAACTAAAAAAACAATGGTCTGCACAACCAAAAAGATTTTTTAGAAAAATTAGCATAGGTGCATGCTGGTATGGCAGTAGAATACAAACACAATCCAATATCAGCAGCACTCTATTAGCACTAAAAATACAGTCAACGGAACATAGGAATTTTTGGAAAAGCATTTCTGCTACTTTAGATACATGAAAACTTGAGGTTCTTTGATCAAAACTGTAAAAGCCCATCTGCCAACATCAAGGCAACCTCAATACAGATGGGAACCTACTCTATAATGTTATCTCTCTAGGTGCCAGTTTTGCTCAAAAATGAGAACCTCAAGTTTTCATGTAGCTAAAGTAGCAGAAATACTTTTCCCAAAATTCCTATGTTCACTTTTGACTGTTTTTAGTGCTAGTAACAGGGCTGTGGAGTCGGCAAGCCAAAGCCCCGACTCAGACTCCTCAATTTCCCAAACCTCCGACTCCTGACTCCCTTATACATGGCGCATGTTTAAGTGATAACTTTACTGTAGTAAAATGGTAGCATCAGGCTTTTTATCACCTTATGATACAACAATCAAGCTATTTAGGTAGAACAGACACTGACGAGTAAAATGGTAACAATGTTTTGACCTTTTGAACACTTGTGGGTAGAGCTGAAGAAAAAGCTGTATTTGTATCCAAGTCCAGTCTGCACCAACATTGGTAATGTGTAGAAGAGACCTGGGATCAGATTTTGGTCAAGATATGCTTGAATCTGATCCAGAGCCCAGAAGAGTTCAGGCCGTATTGAAAACCAAAGGTGGATTTCCCAAATACTAACAAAATAATAAAAATTAACATTTTTATTTTTAGGAGCAAAACAGTAACAATGCAGTTACAGGAAAGAATCTGCAGAACTAAGCAGATGCTAAATAGTTGCAAGTCAAATTTATGTAAGATAGATAAGATGACTGTATATAAAATTACAGTAGCCTCATGTACAAAGCTGTAGTGGATGATGAGATATGGAGCCTAAAAGTCACAAGTTCAAAACAATGTTACCATTTTGCTTGTCAGTGTCAAATATATTTATCGGATATGACTTTAGAACGCAAAAAAATTGTAAATATGCAAAACACTGCAGGAACATACGTGGAGTCTCTGAATTTGTTCTGAGAAATAGTATTGCCTCCATCAGATCCTGCATACATGACCTCACATCTGATCTCATTATTTACAGGCTAGAGAACGGTCTCTCTACACTAACTTGGGTTGTGGGCAAATCGGTGACCACAGGGTCAACATCTCTAACAATGTCAGGGTATAAAGGAATTGCCTCAGCCACAGTCAGTTTTGATGAATGGTTGAACTTTTGCTGTAATTTGTTTGTCCTGGGAGAAGAATCTTTCCCCCTGGGGCAGCGCTTTGCCTGCTCCATGTCATCAATTACACTCCTCATGTGATGAGGCTGAAGATATGGGAGCGGTAGCACTGGCCGGACCCATTTCCTCTTGCTCTTTGCATCGAATTAACTGGACCAACTTATTATATATTTTGGAAGTCGGAGTCGGTCCCTTTTATGACGACTCTGACTCTTGCAAAATAGGCTCCAACTCTGACTCCACAGCCCTGCTAGTAGAGTACTGATGATAAATGATTGTGTAACATTTACATAGGTAGATGATCGTATATCTTTAAGAAAGTAAAGAATTGTGACACAGCTCACCTGACGGCTGAGCCACTGGCAGTGAATCCAGTTTTCCCCTGGAAAACATATTTTATATTCTAAACAATTGGTTCAGGTTTAAGAGCTGCCCTTCAGCTTATTAGGATAATTTTTTTCCCTAACTGGTTGATTAGGTGATGAGGGGGAAGACACAAGAATACCTAATTTTACGTGTCTCTTGATTGACCCTTTTTGATGTGGTTTGAGGTGATAATAGGGTTGGTTGGATGGACAAACAAAAACAACAACCTACGAAGAATAGATAGGGGCAATCATAAATACTAATACAAAATAGCGTAGGGCACAAAACTCAAAGTACGGTATAATAAAAACTACCAGATATAAAATTTGAAAATTATTAGTATAATATCATAAAATATATCAAAACATAGAAAGTGAAAAATGAACACCCAAATGAATACGCTACCACCATCCAGGTAACTGGTCAATAAGCATAGTATGTGAAAGGGGTAAAATAAGAATACATGAAAAAATACAAAATTGAAAATAGCATAATAATATCAAAAAATACTTCACACCTAGCTAACTAGTACTATGATAGAAGCGTGCCGCGCCAACGTACGTTTCGCTCAGCGCTTCATAATTCAACTTTTAAAACAAACTTGTAATTTTCTTAAACACATCTAAAAAACAAAATGGATACATTTTTAAAAGGGAAAAAAAAAACACTTAAAATATTTAAATTTAAGCCTAACCCTTGATAACATACAAATGATATACCATGCATGAGAATGGACAAAGTAGAAATAGACCTGAATAGTTCCATACATTATACAGTGTTCCACATAAAAGTACAGATGTTCAAAAAAATTGCTTAATATCCTACATCATCAACATTGTTAAATAATAATAAAACTGATAATGCAATATCAGCATCCAAAAGACAGATGCGATATGAGAAGAGTGTTCAAAATGGTCACAATTTCATAAGGTTCAAAAGGATCCCAAGATGACCATCTCGTGTAGGTATATGCAGCACCATGCGTTTTGTGTTATGCTCAGGAATAATTCTTTGTGGCTTCTGTTTTGAATGGAAACTATGCTGAAAGAGTAAATAAAACTTTATCATGCTGATTCTTTTTACAATATATTTATAGTACTAAAATGAAAAAATCATTATTTGGGTAAATGCGGATTATTTGTTGCAAAAATTTCTGCAACTAAATATCAGATCCATTCATCTAAATTGTTTATGTCCATTTATGTGGATTTCTGCACGCCTTATTCAAATGAATTGGACAGTTGCATAAATATCTGCAACAAATCTGCCATGTATGAATATACCCTTATGCCTTAGTACTTCAACAATCGAACTGTGTGAGAGGGGTTAACAGTTCTTGCGTCTACAAAGAAAAATTAACAATTGTTTCAGATCCTATACTCCATGGTTAAAAGGATTTTCCAGCCCCACTGAAAAAAATGTAAATGAACTGAATGTGGGATAAAATATGATGCAGAGTAAACAAAGACCAGCTGGAAAACCCTGCCTGTGGGATGCCCAGCGCCATCACACATCAAGCTGGTCGGCGTTTGGCTGCAGAGACATCTCTAAGCAACCTTTCTAATACTCTTACCTTATACATATTATAAATGTAACTTCACTGTGTAAATAATCTGTTCATCTATTTAAAGCGCAAGTTCAGTCATCAATAACAAAATGCTCTCTGGCAGAGTCCTGTTTTAGACATGTCTATTGCTTGTTGTGTTTGCCAAATGAAAATCCTCATGAGGATTAAAAACAAAATACTAAGAAATCGAGTCCAAAGGAAAACAAGCACAGTGTACATTTACTTCAAGGAATCCAATGTAATGCAAAAATGTTTTCTGTCTAGAGACTCGCGCTGGGATCTAAAGATTGCATAATTGTGTTGCACAAACATTCTCAGGTTACAACAGCTTTTATTTTATGACAGGACATCACCCAATCAGTAAGAAGTCTTAACGTGTAAGAAGGCAACGAGTATTAGAAATACAGCAGAATGAAGCAGTAAGCAAGATGGCTCTGTGGACTTTATGTAGTGATACATTTGATACTGCAGCTTTTCTGTGTCCATGTCACAATTATCCGGTTTTGCTCATTCTGCTATCTATGAGATTAAATACTTGCCTCCAGCCCCCTCATCACATACTGTCATTACTGTCATATGTAGCCTAGTCCTAATTAACTATACATCCACCTTCAGTTATTGGCAGAGCTCCATCGTTTTGATTGGCTGCTTGTTCTCCTGTCTGCAGCCATCTCACAGGGACACACATGCTCAAATTTAACTCAAACTCTCATCAGAACAACATGCTTTACTTATTGTTAGCGCTGCTTTTCGTTAATGATTCCAGTATTTTTGACGGGAAGACTAGCACAGCCTACGGGACTATTCATGTTTGCAAAGATACCAAAAACACGCTATGAAAAGGCAGTGGGATCACCAAGGATTCACTGGAATTCAGTTGTCATGGCTCAATTTATGCATGCAATTTATAATGCTAGGGTTAACACTGTGTTACAATATGTCATCTTAAAGGGATTGTCTCATTACAACAGTTGGTCTACTTTTATGCTGGTTGCCAAGCAGAGCTTGGGAAATGGAGGGGTCTGTTTTTCCTTCCAGAAGAGTGTATCTTTACTCTCTGCAGATACGCCCCCAAAGTGTGCACGTGAGCATTCATTCTGTGTGAGCTGGGGGAAGGGAGAGGTTCTCAGCTGTGATTGGAAGTGAAAAGAGTGTAACTTGATAGTGTATATCTAAATTTATCACTCTCTCTACATACTTTGTAACTAAAATGGTCATGGGACTCTAGGAAAGATGGGTGTTTTTTCCCCTCTCTTTCTCATACAGTGATATATCCTGCAGATTATTACCTCTACAGATCTGCAGAACAAAACCATACGCTTTGTTTCTGTTTACATGGGACTGCACATCTGTATCACAAGTGGTTTACGTGGGACCTCGCATCTGTCTCACAAAAGTTTTTTTTAACGTGGGACTGAACATGTAATTTCCGTGTCTACCGATGTATGACTGCACATCTTACATGGGACTGAGTTTTCTCTTTTACGTGGGACTGCACATGATAGTTCCGTGGGTCCACCGATGTAAGACTGCACATATTATGTGCAACTGCTGTGTTTTCTTTGTGTTTTATGTGGGACTGCTCATGACATTTCCGTGGATCTGCCATGTAAGACTGCACGTCTTACATGGGACTGCTGATTTATCTCCTGCCAATACACACATCTCTCCCGTGTTGCTGCCAATACACACAACTCTCCCGTGCTGCTGCCAATACACACAACTCTCCTGTGCTGCTGCCAATACACACATCTCTCCCATGCTCCTGCCAATACACACACCTTGTCCGTTGCTAAGCACAAATAAAGCACCCCATTCTCATAAACCATAGTACTTTGCTAATGGTAAGGACGGACATGCTTAGATTTTTGGTCCCCTCATTTTAAACTATGATCTTCCTAGTGAGACAACCCCTTTAAAGATACATTAGAGCAGTGCTTTCAAGTCTAGTCCTCAAGCAATTGCGACAGTTCATCATTTAAAGATTTAATACAGTAATGTCAGCTATGACAGTTGTGGATGTTGTGATCATCTTTATGAAAGTAGAGAAGTCTTTTGAAAATTATCTATTGAGGAGTAGAGAAACACTGGACTATTTGGTACATTACCAATTGATATTTAGTGTATCGCACATATTGACCTTAAGGATGTTTTACAGGTCATCTTAATCTATATTTAGGGTACTGTTGCCCTGATAAAAACAAAAGCTTATACTCGCCACTTCTCTCACCGGCATTTCAGCACTGCCGCTGTCCACCATATCTGCCAGGCTTTTTTGTTTATTTCTGGCTCCCACCACTAAAACCAATGATTGGCTGCAGCCGTCACGTGCCATTGCCTTATGTCACTGTTTAAAACTGAATGCTCTAAAGGGTGACGTCTACAAATGAAATGTGACCATTGCAGCCAATTAGCAGCTGCAGCAGTGATGTTTTGATCAGCCAGAGCAGAAAGTAAGCCCCAGAGAGATGGCAGACAATGGCAGTGCTGGAAAGTTGAGTATAAGCTTTTTTATTTTAGGGTAACAGTATCTTAAAAGTATGTCATTGAAATGACCCAAACAACATATTAAGGGCAGTATATGCTTTCCAGGTCTGAATAGTTACTAGGATAAAACATAAAAAACATATTTTACCAATTGTCTAATAACCCTCTAAAAAGAAAACACAGAACAATTTAGTATATTACAAAGGGGTACGCATCATGTCCTCTTTGCTGCTTAGTCACAGCAGCTACTGTATAAATCTATATAGGCCAGCTTTTTTCAATGAATATGCTATACCAGACGTGTAGGAGGTGGAGACAGGAACCTCCCAGAAACACTCCTGGATTGTCTGAGAGTGGACCACTTGTGAACACTGTCGGACAACGTGGCAATGGCCATGAATCATCCCAGGGTCGCCCTAAACCTTCCATGGATGCCCATTTTGGGGCACAGCTTGTAAAAACTCTGTCCCTTTGTGAGCCAGTTGGTCAGATGTTTTACAGCCCTGGGCTAGACTGATGTATTCTTTATATAGGGTTATTAGACAAATGTCACAGTATTTTTTTTTTCATTTGCACCATTTGTCCATTAGCGTTTTATACATGGATATATAATTGGATATAGAATATTTACAAAAGTAAACAAAAATGTAGCCAACATAATAATTTACAGTATCTCACAAAAGTAAGTACAACCAAATTTTTGTAAATATTGTATTATATCTTTTCTACAATGAAGATATGATACTTTGATGCAATGTTAAGTAGTGTACAACTTATATAACATTGTAAATTTGGTGTGCCCTCAAAAAAAAACCTCAGACAGCCATCGAACAAAAGTGAGTACACCCTGAGTGAAAATTGATAAATTGTGCCCAAATTCCCATTTTTAATTCCCAGTGTCATGTGACTCATTAGTGTTACAAGGTCTCAGGTGTGAATGGGGAGCAGGTGTGTTAAATTTGGTGCTGTCGCTCTCACAAGCTTTCATAGTTTTCACTGGAAGTTCAACATGGCACCTCAAGGCAAAGAACTCTCTGAGATTTAAAAAAAAAAAAAAAAATTGTTGCTCTATCTAAAGCCTAGGCTATAAGAAGATTTTGCAACACACTAAAACTGAGCTGCAGCACAGTGGCCAAGACCATACAGTAGTTTAAGAAGAAAAGTTCCAATTAGAACGCACATCGCCATGGTCAACCAAAGATGTTGAGTGCACATGCTCAGCGTCATATCCAGAGATGAGTGCTGACAACATTGCTGCATAAGTTAAAGGGGTGAGGGGTCAGCCTGTCAGTGCTCAGGCCATACGAAGCACAATGCATCAAACATCTGCATGGCTGTCATCCCAGAAGGAAGCCTCTTTTAAAAATGATGCACAAGAAAGCCTGCAAACAGTTTGCTGGAGACAAGCAGACTAAGAACATGGATTACTGGAACTATGTCCTGTGGTCTTATAAGACCAAGATAAACTTTTTTGGTTCAGATGGTGTCAAATGTGTGTGGCGGCAACCACGTGAGGAGTACAAAGACTAGTGTGTTGCCTTCAGTCAAGCATGGTGGTGAGCGTGTCATAGTTTGGTTCTGCATTAGTGCTGCCAGCTGTGTGGAGCCACAGTTCATTGAGGGAACCTTGAATGCCAACATGGAAACTGGCCCTCAGGGCAATATTCCAACATGATAACGACCCTAAACACACCTCCAAGACAACCACTGCCTTTCAAAAGAAAATGAGGGTAAAGGTGCTGGATTGGCCAAGCATGATTCCAGACATAAACTCCATTGAGCATCTGTGGGTATCCTCAAATGGAAGGTGGAGGAGCGCAAGGTCTCTAACATCCACCAGCTCCATGACGTCGTCATGGAGGAGTGGAAGAGGATTCCAGTGGCAACCTGTGAATCTCTAATGAACTTCATGCCCAAGAGATTTAAGGCAGTGCTGGAAAATAATGATGGCCACACAAAATATTGACACTTTGGGCACAATTTGTCCTTTTTCACTTAGGAGTGACTAAACTTTGTTGCCAGTGGTTCAGACATTGATTGCTGTGTGTTAAGTTATTTTGAGGGCACACCAAATTTACTCCGTTATACAAGATGTACACTGATTGCTCCACATTGTATCAAAGTGTCATATCTTCAGTGTTGTCCCATAATAAATATATAATAAAATATTTACAAAACTGTGAGGGATGTACTCACTTTTGTGAGATACTGTATATCCATTAGATGTAATGTGTTGGTTTTTTTACTCTGGGAATCCACATCCCCAGATTACTAAGGCCTTATTCACCAACAACAGGTCGCTTCTGTCCAAAACATTTCAGGAGTTTTAGGCTATGGCCTCGTTCACACGGCTTATTCTAGGACAGATAGCAGCCGTACTGCGCACCGTATTTGCGCTGCGTGGGCGGGAATCCGTCCGTCATTACGGTAATTCCCATTTCTCATAGGAACTATGGATCAGTCTCTCCCCGTTTTGGCCGAATCCGCAGAGGGGAGAAAGTGACATGCACATTATTTACGAAATGTACGCGCCTTTGAAATTGAGTTTTAATGGGGCGGCGGCTGCCGGCCCCCTCCCTCTGCACGGCTGCCGGCGTAAATTGCGGGGCAAAATTTCCGTCCGCATTTTGTCAATAAGCCGTGTGAACATTGCCTATGTCTCCACTGCATCAGACAAAAAACGTCCCGAAAGCGGACGTTTTTTTTCCGATGCAGGACCATGTTTTTTGTCACACTTAGTATAAAAAACGCGGTCGCTTCTCATTTTTTTTACGCCGCCCATACAATTGTATTGTATGGTAAGACACCAAGAAAACTAAAAGCGCTGGCGTATCATACAACATGTTGTATAATACACCGACGCCAGAAGAAGAGCGGAAAAAGACGAGCTGTGGAGACTACAGTTCGTCTTTTCTATTGACGCCTATGGGGCTACAAACAATGTATTTGATCTTTTAAAAAACTAAACGCGGAAATACGTCGAATTCTTGCATGGAGACACAGCCTTAAAGGTGTTTTGCACGATGTATTTGACATGGATCCCCAAAATGGGTATTTAATCACTTTCTATTTATGTGATTTCAAAAAGTGAAGCCTCTGAGAGCTACAACATTTCTCAGTCCCCCTTAGTTACCTGAAAGCTTCCACTAGACACGACCAGAGGAGCTGGCGTGAAACTTCTTATCTGATGACCGGGAAAATTAATAAACTTCAAGGGGCGGGGAGAAAGTGCAGTGTAGAGCCGTGTTTGCTTTAGAGAATCCTCTTTTGTAATGTTATTATTCAGTTAAGTTTTGAGAGCTCCCTTATTCCTCACTCTATGCTCACCCCTCCTCTCTCCCTGCAGCCTTCTGACTCGGCATAAAATTTGTTTATATTGTCCCATGAGCTGATAAGGAGGTAAGGAACTCACGTCCTGGCAAATCCCCTTTAAGGTCATGTCACACAACATGTCTATCAGCAATTTCTTTTAAAACACACTGCACATGAGCTCAATGTCCAGGACCTGCGCAAGCAAAGATGAGTGTATTTACTCACACTACTACCAAGATTTCATCTGTGCTTGAGCAGGTCTTGATGTGTGTTGATGGATGTGTCGTGTTATATATAGAAGACTAAAAATAGACACAAAGTAGCATATATGGCATCACCCTGATAAAACAGTAGTACAAATGCAAACATGCTAGGCTGATGACTTTAAGCTTAGAGGATATGATCCTAATCAAATGACCTAAATCTAAAATTAGATAAAGGTGCAGAGAAAAAAAACTAGACCATTCTCTGACACTGGTCATCAGTCATTGATTAAACAACTTTGCCTCATAATTTCACAACTTTTTTAAACGTAATCTGCTATGTGTTTGAAGAATTGGCTCGCGTTTGAAACATATAGCAGTATGTACAAAAAAAAGGTCACTAAATCATCAGGCATTGTCTTGATGGGGTTTTCCTTTCCATGACTTAATAAGCAGGACTGGAGAATTGTATCTCTGCTATACCTAAGTGTCATGTCATATGACTTTCCATCTCCTGAAGTTTTCCGGACGGGAGTGGCATGCTGTCAGAGAAAAATGCTTTGTTAACCACGGGCGGTGACTGCCCAGCGTGATAAAACAGTACAGAACTTTTCATAAGTATATATAAGTAATTGCCTACATTTCTGTTTCCCATACATTTGTAAAGATTATGCATAAAGAAGCTGACCCCTTTAGGACAGCATGTTATACCGACCACTGTAACAGGGAGAGTTTAGATTGTTTACATAGTTCCGATAAAGAAATAGTTATCTATTTATATAGCTGCCAAGCCACGTGCTTATATTTCCTGGCAGGGCACAGGTTCAGCAGTACTTAGCTGACTCTGGGGATATTTCACCGTAATAAAAATATAACACACAACTGCTTGAAATTAAATAATAACAGATGTATTTTTGCAATAGATTTCTTTTTATCATGATTTAAAATATCTCGGAAATGAAGAAATTTGGCTCGGTAAAGTCCCTATTTTAACGACACTACTGATTAGAACTATGAACTATCCAGTCATTCTATGTTGGCAGTATGCTACGGTAGATCATTAAATTATATGGAAATGTTGAGAGAGGAGTGCAAATGATTTATGGGTGCAGAGAGAATTTACAAATAAACCAGGAAGCAGTAAAAAATATTGAATTAAAAAGAGGCATGTTCAAAGTAGAAACATGCCAAAGACATTAAAGCTGTGTCCTCAATGTTCACATCATACATGTTAGAACTGGATAGACTGGGACTATTATTATTTTCAGGACACATGCAGTTAAAAAGCAAAATGCTTATTGTTGCCACATTGTGGCCGTATCTTTATCCGTGAGTGTTTCATTTATTGTCATAGATAGCTAACTTATTTATTTGTCATTCCTCCAGGCCTACCATATTCAGAGGTCCAAAACCTTGGGTTCTAGCATTCAGATGAGTGTTAGTTATGCACATTCTCTTATGTGCGCCTAGCCTTTCTGCTGCTAAGTGTACAGTAAAATTGTGCCCCCCTATTCACACAAAGGGAGGCACCATAGGGGTAGAGGTCAGATATTTCAGTACATAACTACGGTAGCAGAGGACAATAGGCTGAACTGGGTGGACGTACATTGAAGGAAATAAGTATTTGATCCCTTGCTGATTTTGTAAGTTTGCCCACTGACAAAGACATGAACAGTCTATAATTTTAGGGTAGGTTAATTTTAACATTGAGAGATAGAATATCAAAATAAAATCCAGAAAATCACGTTGTATAAATTATATAAATGTATATATCCTCTTCAACATTTTCATTAATGATCTTACACAGGGATTACACAGTAGAATATCGATCTTTGCAGATGATAGTAAGCTCTGTAAAGTAATCAACACAATAGAGGATAATGTGTTATTACAAAGGGATCTGGATAAGTTGGAGGCCTGGGCAGGGAAATGGCAGATGAGGTTTAATACAGATAAATGCAAGGTTATGCACATGGGGAAGAGAAATCCATTACATGACTACATGTTAAATGGAAAAAGGCTGGGTGAAAGGGACATGGAGAAGGACTTGGGAATCCTGGTGGACAGTAAACTTAATTGTAGCAGCCAGTGTCAGGCAGCAGCTGCTAAGGCAAATAGGATCATGGGGTGCATTAAAAGGGGCATAGATGCACATGATGAGAACATTATTCTCCCATTATACAAGTCACTGGTTAGACCACACATGGAATATTGTGTACAGTTTTGGGCACCAGTGCACAGGAAAGACATTGTAGAGCTTGAACAGGTACAAAGGCGGGCAACAAAAAGAATAAAAAGACTGGGTGGACTACAGTTCCCAGAAAGATTAGCAAGATTAGGGTTATTTAGTTTAGAGAAAAGACGGCTTCGGGGGGACATAATAAATATGTTTAAATACATCAGAGGTTGATATAGAGATCTCTCCCAAGATTTATTTATACCCAGGGCTGTATCTAGAACAAGGGGGCATTCTCTACGTCTTGAGGAACAAACGTTTCTACATAAACATAGAAGGGGATTATTTACTGTAGGAGCAGTGAGACTATGGAATTCTCTGCCAGAGGGACTTGTCATGGTGAATTCAATAACGGAGTTCAAAAATGGTTTGGATGCATTTCTGGAGCGTAATAATATAACAAGTTATAGTGTCTAAGATTCAGGAGAGGGGTCATTGATCCAGGGATTTTTCCGATTACCAGATTTAAGTCGGGAAGGAATTTTTCCCTACAATGAGGACAATTGGCTTCTACCTCATTGGGGGTTTTTGCCTTCCTCTGGATCAAAACCTTAGCACAACAGGCTGAACTGGATGGACGTCTTGTCTTTTTTCGGCCTTACAAACTATGAAACTATTTGCATTTTGCAGTGAGAAATAAGTATTTGATCCCTCTGGCAAACAATACTTAATACTTGGTGGCAAAACCCTTGTTGGCAAACACAGCAGTCAAACATTTTTGTCGTTGATGATGAGGTTTGCGCACACATCAGGAGGAATTCTGGTCCACTCCTCTTTGCAGATCATCTCTAAATTATTAAGATTTTGAGGTTGTCGCTTAAGGTCTGGAGACTGGCTAGGCCATTTCAGGACCTTAATGTGCTTCTTTTTGAGCCACTCCTTTGTTGCCTTGGCTGTATGTTTTGGTTCATTGTCTTGCCGGAAGACCCAGCCACGACCCATTTTTAATGTCCTGGTGGAGGAAAGGAGATTGTCACTCGGCATTGTAGGGTACATGGCTCCATCCCTTCTCCTATTGATGCGGTGAAGTAGTCCAGTGCCCTTAGCAGAGAAACACCCCCAAAACATATTGTTTCCACCTTCATACTTGACAGTGGGGACGGTGTTCTTTGGGTCATAGGCATTTCTCTTCCTCCAAACACGGCGAGTTTAGTAAATGCCAAAGAGCTCCATTTTTTCTCATCTGACCACAGCACCTTCTCCCAATCACTCACAGAATAATCCAGGTGTTCAATTGCTAACTTCGGACAGGCCTGCACATGTGCCTTCTTGAGCAGTGGGACCTTGTGGGCACTGCAGGATTTTAAACCATTACAGCGTAATGTGTTACCAGTGGTTTTCTTGGTGACTGCTTTGAGATCATTAACAAGTTCCCCCCTTGTAGTTTCAGGCTGATCTCTCACCTTCCTCATGATCAAGGATACCCTACAAGTTGAGATTTTGCATGGTGCCCCAGATCAGTGTCGAGTGACAGTCATTTTGTATTTCTTCCATTTTCTTACTATTGCATCAACAGTTGTCTGCTTCTCACCCAGCGTCTTACTTATAGTTTTGTAGCCCATTCCAGCTTTGTGCAGGTCTATGATCTTGTCCCTGACATCCTTAGAAAGCGCTTTGGTCTTACTCATGTTGTAGATCTTAGAGTCTGACTGATTAATTGACTCTGTGGACAAGAGTCTTTTATAAAGGTGACTTTTTAAGACAGCTGTCTTTAATGCAGGTAAAGAGTTGTTTAGGAGCGTCTAACTGGTCTGTAGGAGCCAGAACTTTTAATGGTTGGTAGGGGATCAAATACTTATTTCTCTCAGCAAAATGCAAATAAATTTATATAATTTTTACAATGTGATTTTCTTTTGGATATTCTATCTCTCAATGTTAAAATTATAGACTGTTCATGTCTTTGTCAGTGAGCAAACTTACAAAATCAGCAAGTGATCAAATACTTATTTCCTTCACTGTATGTCTTTGTTCAGTTTTAAAAAAGTTTGTAGACTATGTAGCCAAGATGTGCAGAAAATTACAGATCTAGAACAAATCTCATTACAAACATACTGTATCAGAACTGAACTGAATATATAGATACAGTGGAAGAACTAAGCCCAGCAAATCAGTATTACCAGAACAAAACACAGTACAAAAATACTCTTATCAGAACTACTCACACTACATAAATATGGTACCAAACATAAGCGCAGTTTACAAATACTGTGTTGGAACCAATATGAAGTTCAATATATAAATAAAGTAGAAACAGGCATAGCTTACATGGTACCAAAACACTTAGGGCTTGTCCCCACTGCACATGTTTTCACCCATTTTTTTCAGACGGTTTTCGGTTTTGAAAACCGTCTGCACACCGGGTGACAACTTTTATTATGGACCTCTATGGAAAACCCATGTAGCTGTCCCAACTGCGCGGGTTTTCCGCCCAGTGGTTTTTCAGACTGCCGGCGGTCCAAAAAACATAGCACATGTTCATTCTTCTGCCTGGTTTTCGGGCGGAATGTGAACATGTCTATGCGAAGGGGGCCCCCGGCGGCCATGTGCATGGCCCGAAAACAGTGCACTGTGCCGTGTGAACGGCCCTTTATAGTATGCGCTCTGCTGTAGAAAGAAGAAAGCTGTCTCTCTTGTACCACCTATTTGAGATTACTTCACTGTAAGGCAATGTCTGACCCAATAAAGAGCCTTAAAACATGACTTGGTATTTTGGTCAAGCCAGAGTCTTCTTCAAAAAGAAGAGTAACTCATCTCTAGACACCTATGGTTTGCGGTACTTGTCTCTGATTTGGGGAGAGGTAATATACATATCTTTTTTTCCAGGGAGCAGGGCCAGGCCTATAAGACTACAAAAGTTATTTGTATTATGTAATACTGCAGCCCTCAGCATGCCCTACACAATGGTAAGGATATGCTAATAGTTGTTATTTTAGAATATGGTCAATAATTAGACAGGGAAAGGCAGAATAAACATTTACATCCAGTGAGTCACAGACAACGTCATTTCTGAATGGTATCATACTCTTTGTTTTTTGTTTTTATTTGTCCCAGATCATAACTGCTCTCGAACCACAACCAACTTGTTTCTACAGAATTTTCTGCCCAGATGTTTTTGGTTCCTACTAATCTTTGTGCTTTGTTTCAACACAGTATCTCATTCTGTTGCCCGCTTTAACAATGTCTTTGCCAGATGTATAATAAGTGTCCTATGTGCCCCTCAAGCAAGCTTGTTGTTTAGCTGTTCTAAACCTATTAGTGGCATTTTGTGAGTTACATAGTTGCATAGTTTGTAAGGCCGAAAAAAGACAGATGTCCATCCAATTCAGCCCACTCTGCTAAAGTTTTGATCTAGAGGAAGGCAAAAACCCCCATGAGGTAGAAGCCAATTGTTCTCATTTTAGGGGAAAAATCCTACCCGACTCCATTCTGGCAATCAGAATAAATCCCTGGATCAACGCCCCTTCTCCAGAATCTTAGTCACTGTAGTTTGTTATATTATTATGCTCTAGAAATGCATCTAGACCCTTTTTGAATTCTGTTACTGAATTCACCATGACAAGTTCCTCTGGCAGAGAGTTTAACAGTCTCATTGCTCTTACAGTAAAGAATCCCTTTCTATGTTTATGTCGAAACTTTCTTTCCTCTAGGCATCCAATGCCTCACCCTGATCGAGTCTAGAACTAACCTCCTCATAGAAGCCGATGAGATTAGTTTGACAGGACTGATCCTTCATAAATCCACGCTGGAACGGCGTTCTACATTTCTTTTCATGAGATACTCCAGGATAGCATCTGTTAGAAAACCTTCAAACATTTTACACACAAATCTGTTTCCTTTATGAGAGCTACAGGTTTCAGTCTCCCAATTTATATCTGGGTAGTTAAAGTTGCCCATAATAACCTCATTCTGATTAGCCGCCTCATCTCGAGTTCATAGTGATATGAATTTTGACCCTCACCAAAAAAAAATATATATATATCAACATTAACATAACTATAAGACAATTTTCTATGAATAACTCTAAACCACCATAACGTTACTGATTAAAAAACACTGTTTTAAGACCAGCATTACCTCTATATAATGTTACATACCAGTTTTACACTGGTGCTTTAGTGACTGTATATAAATACAGTATAGTGAAATCACATTTTCATTTCTTCTTCCAGCCATAAGTTGTTTTTGTAGAACTTGCCATACAAACAGGCTTCTCACTTCTCCAACACCCACTCCATCTCTGTACAAACTTTCCATTCATAGTCTCAAAATATGGATAATGGGGGTGCGTGGCCAGACATGGCAGAGTGATTACACAGGACTCCGAGCTCCTCTCCCACTGCGCTATTTTACTGCTGGAACACATCATCGGATCATGGGGAAAGCTACAAAAAGGATGAAATCCAAGCCTGCTACTCACCCTCCATCTCCCCAGTGGCATTTGTACCTTTTTCACCCGTTCCACTGCAGCGCAGGGATCAGGCATCATGAACAGCGGCGGGACCGAGTCATGGCCGGGCGTCGTACGGCTCCGGCTCCACATCTACCTTGCGGGTAGCGATCCCGCCGTCCACTCCTGGCTGCACACAGGCCCCTGGAGCCAGCGCAGCTCTACCGGAGGCCCCGGCCAGCACTTCACCGGTAGCAGAGGTGAGCAACGGCACGCAGATTCCTGGCGCCGGAGACTACATGGCGGAGCACGGCGGCCATCTTCGGCACATGGTAGGACTACAGCAACCCCCACCAGAAGCTACACAGCTGCAGAGCGGGGTCACACTCGGGCCAATTGGAGGGTAATACAGCCCCAGACCTCTACTAGGGACACAAACAGTGATCAGGGCATTGAGGACGCTGCCCTGGACCCATCTACCGCTTTTTCAGCAGCCTCTTCTGCCCTCTGCCACTCCATCTTGGCCCCTGCATCGTCATCTCACCCACAGGATCATGTATCAAACACCTGCACCATTAGCTCCCTGCTTCCACTATAAGCATCAGGGCTAGCTCCCCTCCAATTCTCACAAGTAGGGACACCAGAGCTGCACACAGTGTGGAGATGGTTGTTTCAGCTGAGATGCAGCCCTCTCCAACTCTTCTCCAACATTTGTGCGACATACAAGTGTTGAAGTCTCCTAACGTATCGCAGATGACCCCACAGGATCGTGATGGATCTCCATTTCTACTCAGCCATGCTTCAAATCCTCCATCCCCTGCCTGTGGCACTCAGAAAATTAATGCAGACCCACCACCATCTCCTACTGCGATATTGATGGAAAACTACAGACCAGTTCTTCTATTCGATCGTTGTCTGCTGATCCAATCACTACCTACTAAATCAGACATCTCATCGCTCGCAAAACAAGTGGTAGCGGAGTGTAAGACGGAATTTGCTCAATTTCGTGCCGAGTTGTCTGCAATGTACGCTAGAGTTGATGCTTTGGACCAAGCGCAAATATCTTCTGATGTATCCATTCAAGCTCTCCAAATAACCTCTCAACAACACACTTCGCAGATTTTTGCCCTACAACAGCAACTTGATGATATAGAGAATAGAAGTTGACACAGCAATCTGCGAATCCAGGGTTTGCCTGAATCCGTGGCCCCTGCTGATCTTTTCTCGGCTTTAACCTCCATCTTTAATGATCTCTTGGGCAGGGCCCCTAACGTCCACATTGAAATAGACAGGACGCACAGAGCATTACAACCAGCCTCGTTGGATACTAATCGCCCCCCGAGATGTTATATGCAGAATACACTGCTATGCTATCTACTCGGACATTCTACGGAACTCTAGACACCTCCAGAAGCTCTCCTACAAAGGCTCTCCTATCCTGCTCCTCCAGGACCTGCCCAGACACACACTAGTGCAGCCCTCAAACCCCTCCTAGCCATCCTGAAGGAAAGGGGCATACTATATAGATGGGGTTACCCGTTTGCCCTTTATGTACTCAATGGTGATCATAACGTCACAATACGCTCCTCAGAGGACATACCAGCTTTCCTAAGATATCTGGACATTCCTGACATAACTTTACCACCGTGGCCTTCAATACTATTCATCCCTCCGAGCAGCTCTAAGCAGGAGACATCCCATCCACCTGGACTTCCACCTAGGGGGTCGCGTCGCAGAAGAAACCACACTGGCTCATCGTCTGTCTCCAACCCAGGACAATGGATCCAGGATGGCTGAGTTACCGCCCATCGTGCCTTTTGCCTAAAAGGCTTTGGTTGCTCTCACCCTGGTGTGTCTGCCTCTGCGCTGGTTTTAATTTTAATATTTTCAAGCCTTGGATCTCTCACTCAGCATGCCTTCTACGGTACCCCACAACATCTTTTTTCTCCCACTTTGAAGTCCTAGGCTTTCTAATAACCCTGACGTCCCATCATGCCACATGGACTTTTCATGATGTCGTGCGATGCCGTGGAACGTGCGGTCCAGTATACATAATAGAGTGATACTTTCTATCAGATCTGTTGAATCTCACTTGTTATTACACGTTAAATAATTAGATTTTTTCAAGATGACCATTTTTGACACAAGCAGTCCACTAGAGGGAGCCAGCTCCCCTGTGCATCACTGCACGTATCTCCCTGGTTCATAATGTTAAATGCTAGCTCTACCTTTGCCTTCCAAATAGAATCCAGCTGTAAATATGTTCTCATTCTGGAGCCCTTTTATTGATGTGTGCTTACAATGTTGGCCTACTATGTCCCTCTAATAGGGTCAGGTCCCACTGTATATCCTTTGTGGTCTGCAGGACTTATGACTACTCCAGTCGCTGTTTTACTTCATACAACCAGCATTCTGTTTGCACTACATTGCATTTCTTGTTTGCCTTACATTGCTGGACTTGTTTTCTTATTTCTTTGTCCCTCCCTTCCCTCTCCCTCTTTTTCCTCTTTTTTCCCAGGGTGAGGACTTGCCCTGCAGCTCCTACGGGACGGCCCGGTTCTGATCAGTCCCACATGCCTTCTTTATAATGGCTGAATTAACGTTCGCCTCCTTCAATGCAAGGGGTTTAAATACTCCTGAGAAACGGCTGAAAGTACTCTTTCACCAACGCAAGGTACACATAATATGCTTCAAAGAAACCCACTTCAAATCAGGACATGCATCCTACATCCTCAACAAATGCTACACGCAATGGCATTTCGCAAATACCCAGGAGTCCAGGTCCAGGGTGGTAGCTATAGCGAGACATAGATCGCTTGTCCACCAGGTAATTGACTTTCAGGTTGACCCACTGGCACGATATCTAATTCTCTCTTAAATTATTGGAGGCCACCACTTCACCCTTATCGATGCCTACGCCCCCAATCAAGGCCAAGTCTCCTTTTTCCAAGACCTAGCAGAGAAAATTGCATCTGTCGCTAAGGGAGCTCTTGTACTGTGTGGGGACCTTAATCTAACCCTAGATCCTACTATTGATAAGTCTTCTGGGAAATCCTCAGTCTCATACAGAGCAATTAAGCTAGTTAAAAGTCCCTTCAAAATATTACAACTCTGCGATGTTTGGAGAATTAAACACCCAGGGGATAGAGACTATAGCTTCTACTCTGCATCACAGAAATCCTACAGTAGGTTGAACCATATCATGTTATCCCATAACATTCTCCCATGGATGTCGCACACCTCTATCGGGAACATGCTCTGGTCGGACCATGCCCCGGTGTACTGCTCTCTCTCTGTCCTGTCACTAACCAGGCTTACTTGGTTGTGGAAACTCAACGAATCCCTTCTGCTGGATTCTGTTTGTGTAGCTGATTTACAGCAGTCTATTGCTCACTTTGTCCTAGAGCACTCCCATGACACCACTTCTGCCATAATCCAATGGGAGGCGCTTAAATGTGTTCTGCGTGGAGTGCTGATCAGGCACGGCGCACGGTTGAACAGGGAGAGAGCATACAAATTAAAATGTGCCCTTTGGAAAATCGAAGCTCCTGAGCTCGAACATAAAAATACACTTTCCACTGAGGTTCTTAGGGAATTGCACTGTGCAAGATCAAATGCTAAAAGTATACTAGGAGCCTCGTGGAGACGATACTTGCAAATTGGTAGGAGTTGTTTTTATGAGTATGGCAACAAAAGTGGTAGAATCCTCGCCAGGGCGTTACAGGGCAAGATGGCTCTTTCCCACATCCCCTGCATTAAGAATTCAAAAGACACTATGGCCCATGCTACTAGAGAAATTAGCGACTTTTTCCTTTTCTTTTGTTCAGAACTGTATAATCTCCCTGCTCCCTTCACCCACACTCACCCTGCGTAATAGTCCGCCGAATTTGTCCACCAGACTCCCTACTGAGACTTTATCTGCATTAGAGGATCCTTTCACCCCTCAGAAACTTTCATCAGTAATCAAAAACCTTCCAGGTGGGGAAAGCTCTGGGCCAGATGGATTCACCAGCAAATTCTTTAAAAGTTTCCAAGACACTCTCTCCCCAATAAAACTTAAAGCATTTAACTGTATCTCCGACGATACGCCTTTTCCCACCCAATACACTTTAGCACATCTCTCTGTCATCCCAAAACCGGGCAAGGATCCCACAGTCTGTGGCAGTTACCCGCCAATATCTCTCCTTAATGTAGATCTAAAAATTTATGGCAAGCTTATTGCTAACAGACTGAATTCTTTTCTACCCAGCCTGATCCACCCTGACCAGATGGGCTTTATCCCAGGGAGAGAGGCCCATGATAAAAACCCTTAATATTATACACTATGCCTGTATGCACAACCTCCCATTAATGGTCCTGTCACTAGACGCCGAAAAGGCATTTGACAGGATTTCCTGGTCTGTCCTAACCCAAACGCTCCATCAATTAGGATTTGGGCCAATCTTTACCTTTAAAATATTAGCCCTCTATCTATCTCCCACCGCCAAAATTAACCCTTTAAGGTCTAAGCCTGTTTTGGAGTTAAGGACCAAGCCCTTTTTTTCAAATCTGACATGTGCCACTCTATCTGTGAATAACTTTTCAACACTTTGACCTATCCATGTGATTCAGAGATTGTTTTCTCGTGACACATTGTGCTTTAATTTAGCAATTAATTTTGGTCGATAAAATCCTTTTTTAGGTGTTAAAAATATCGAAATTTTGTGAAAATTTGGAAAAATTTGCCATTTTCAAAGTTAAAAAATTTCTGTGTGCAAGACACATAGTCGCAGCAAACAAAATAGTAAATAATGAACATCTACCATATGTCTACTTTGTGTTGGCATGATTTTTTTAAACATCCTATTATTTTTAAGACATTTGGGGGCTTTAAAATTTAGTAGCAAATTTTAAAATTTTCAAGAAAATTTGCAGAACAGATTTTTTTTGGAACCAGGCCACTTCTGATGTGGTTTTGAGGGGCTTGTATGTTAGAAACCACCATAAATGACTCCATTTCAGAAACTACACCCCTTAACATAGTCAAAACAGCATTTAGGAAGTTTATTAACCTTTTAGGTATTTCGCAGAAATTTATGAAAAGTGAAAGTGAAATTTCAAAATTTTTACTTTTTTGCAGATTTCCGATTTTTATTCATTATTCATTGGAACCCCGTAGATTTTACCAAAAAATTGCAACTCAATAATGATTCTCCTTATTATGCAGTTTTTGGAAATATCCCACTTGTGGCCCATATGCGCTTTTTGACTCTTCCACAGGCCTCAGAATTGAAGGAGCACCTTCTTGTTTTAGAATATTTTTCAGGCTTTATTGGGGTAGTGATGGGAAGTGACAGATGTGGGAACAGAAGTTACAAACTGTCTTTTTAACTGATCAGACAGCTATAACAATATGAGTGAGGGGAACAGGGACTTAGTAATGAAGGGGTTAATTTTTTTGTGTGTTTTTCACTGTATGAGCCAGTGATGATCACTGGCAGAAAATCGCTGGAACTTGAAAGTGGCAAACTGTCTGATCAGACAGCTGCCACAAATAGATCACAGGGGCAGTGAAGTGATTAGGCAGTGGAGGGGTTAATAAAGTATTTCGGGCTGTGACAGCCCAGATCGCAGAACAGGGCACTAGGACCCAGCACAGAAATACCATCTCCTCACTCTCTCACACAGAGCAGAGCCCCAGGATGTGGATCAGCTGTAATGGGTGAGTCAGCAGACTGACTGACTAATCCCAGCGATCCTTGGCATGGGGATCATGGGACTCCTGTGATTGATCACCTGCTGTGTAGATGTGCTGTCAGAAACAGCAATTAGCATAGAGCTTTCATCTTTCTCTGCACAGGGAGACAGAAAGCTTTCATGACCTTCCTGGAACATCAGGGTGCATTAACAGGCAGTGAATCATGACGTTCAGGAACGTCAGGGTGCCTTAAAGGGTTAATTATTCCCTTTCTGGCACCTCCCATATACGTAATGACAGACGACAAGGTTGCCCGTTATCCCCTCTCCTATACGTCTTGGTTATGAAACGACTGATGGGCACGATCCGAGCTAATCCGGACATCTCGGGGATTACTATAGGTAACCATATTTATAAATGCTCCGCCTTTGCGGATGACCTATTGGTTTACATTACTAATCCACATGTGTCGTTGTCTTCCCTGATGTCTGAATTGGTCACATTCGGATCGTGGTCCAGCTTTAAAATAAACACTTCCAAATCCGAATCCAAATCTCCCCTCCGCTACCCTCAACCTGTTAAAATCAAACTTCCCTTTCATTTGGCCGTGCAGCGGTCTCACCTACTTAGGAATTAAGATCCCCCCCCAGACCTTTCCGGGCTTGCTTCCGCCAATTTTGAGCCCTTACTTCAAAAGATCATAAAGGATCTGGACTCCTGGGACAAGCGGGACTTCTCTTGGTTTGGTAAAATTAATATACTAAAGATGACAATTTTACCTCACATACTCTACCTTATCCAAACCATTTCAATACACATTAATCCCCTTTTCTAGAAGTGCTTACCTCATTCGTCTGGTCCAGGGGTCGTCCTATATTATCTTACTCCAGACTTAGCAGGGGCAAGGACCAGGGAGGTCTGGGTCTCCCCGACTGCAAAAAGTACTATTTAGCTGCTACCTGTTCTCGTGTCCTGGATATGTTGTGTCCTTCCACGGATAGACTATGGATACGGCTAGCACATGATGTCTGTCCGCTGGGTTTGGCGTCCCTGCCCTGGATCTGGACTCCCTCAATGGTTGACAAATACCCTACCACATTCTCTACCCGCCACACATTGGCCATAATTAAATCCTATAAAGCAAGCTGCACATTAATTGATAGAACTTGTCCTTTACTGCCTATCATTCCCACCCGGGTTATCCCCAAATTTATTAGGTAATTCCAAACTCCAGCCGCTGAGGTTCTACAATATCTTCTCTGACTCGAGTTTCCCCACATTTAAGTCTCTACTGACTGATCTCCGATCTTCACCCAACGCTCAGTTCAAATACACTCAATTGTGACACTACTGTAACGCTATCAAACACACCACAGACCCCTGTCTTCTTTCGAGCAATTATGCCTACTTGATAAGCCGCCGAGACATGCCGCCATCTCTTGCTTATACCAGGCACTGTCTTCCTCCCAACACTCTTCCTTACCAGCTTACTGCAAATCTTGGGAATTGGAGTTAAGCAATTTTCCCCATCTCAAAGGGCATGATGCTTCACACTCACCCATGACACGGTTGTTTACTCAAAAACCCAATAGACATCCTTTAAAAACATGTCTCATTGGTACAGGGTCCCATATGTTCTACATAAGTGGTATCCCTCGGTACCAGACAACTGTTGGCATTGTGGGAATGCCGTGGGCACTATGCTACATATATGGTGGGATTGCTCTGTTCTACGACACTTCTGGGATGGAGTTTATATAGCCATACGGGACCTTACAGAAGCCTCTATCCTCAGATCCCTAGAAACCTCGCTGCTATTTATGTTTGACCTACCAATCCCAACCTATAAAAAATTATTTGTTACGCCACTTACTTCAGGCAGCTAAAACAGTTATACCACGGCACTGGAAATCTCCCGAAACACAACAGTCGATGATTGGTTCACTTAAATCTCACTCACATTACGTATGGAGGAGCTCCTTGCCCAGACGCCAGCCCAGGTGGATGGGTTCGAGAAAACGTGGTTTTATTGGACCACCTCCCAATCATCCCCACTTTTCAGGACGCTCTCCTCCTAATGTACATCAACCCTTGGGGGGTTATATCCCCCTTAGCGTTGAACTAATTTCCTGTAGCCTTCAGCTCCTTCTTCATAAAGGGGTTGTCTCACTACAAAGAATAGGGAACACTAAATGAAGACGTTTTCCAAATATATTACGTTGTTCATCTTTTTTTGTTAAGGAGCTACAAATGATTTTATCACCATCTGAGCTCTCTCTGGTTCCCCAAGTAACAGACTTGTGTACTTCTTATCCCCTGCTGTTTGTTATATCTGAGTGAAGTCATCACACAGGTTGTGGCCGGCAGTGTGAAAGCTTGTGTGTTATCTGATCTTTCAGACAAAAGACTAATTACTCTACTGTTTACATTAGCTCAGAAGCTTCTCCATACCTCAGAGAAGGTAATTTAGCTAATCTAGACTGGTAAACAGAGAAGCCTGAATACACTGAGCTCATATGCTAATTACAGACAGCTTGACCAGGAAGTGACAGAGCGAAGCAGCATTATTTCGTTCATGCATCCTATGAAACTTTGAGATGAGACAACCCCTTTAGGCTAGGAGTCTCTTCTATTGGTGGGTTGGTCTGCGGATGACGTCCTTGCCCCCCTCCTTCCTGATTTATCCCCCCCTACCTATTTTGCTCTTTATTTATTTTCTTGTTGGCAATGTTCTGCCTTATTCTGTTGTTTGCTGATAAACAATAGCTTCTACAAATGGATTACATTCGCTCTTGCAACTGATAACCTCAGCAATAACTTGTTGCTTATGGTTTCTTTTCTCTATGGAAGGCCCACAAGGCCTATTGTTATCTAATGTTCAACATGATATATCTGTTGGCAATTGTAATCTCTATGCTATATCAATAAGCGTTTTGAATGATAAAATATAGATAATGCCCTCTTTATAGACATTATGCTCCCCATTTGTGTCCCTATAGAGATGTAGTCTTCTTTTGTTCCCTCTATTAGCAGGAAGGTAGACCCCTACTTTTTAGGCGTATATTAGGTAGTCCTCAGCTGCTCTTGTAGGGCATAGGTCCAAAGCAGCATGTTTCTTAGTAAAGTAAGTGGCAGGGCATGAACTTACTTCAGGGCAGGGTTGTGTCTATTACATCATAGCTTTCAACTGCATGCATGTCTTGAGGACATGAATACACTTAGAAGCTGTGCTTGCCTGGAGATCTGAGGCTTGTGCCCTGGAATCCTATTGCTAGAAATGCCACGGGAAAGTCACCCTGTAATTGCCAGGCCCAGTTGCCATTGTCTCGGGCGCCCCTGCGCCCCTCACACCGAGTCATGGGCTCACCTATTCCTCTTCTGTGAGTGGCACTGCGACCCGTATGTCAGGCCACAGGCACACTCGCACTCCGGTCCCCAGACACAGTAACTTACCTCTCCACACTCCCTGCGATGTCTCTGCTGGCCGGTGCGCACACCCCTGCTCCTTAGGGCGCGAGCGCCGGCTCTGTCGAATTTAACCCTGCTTCTTCCATTAACCCTTTACTGGATCAGTAGTGACTTGTGCCTTGTGAGAAAGCATTCCTTTGCCTGTATTCTGCTATTCCGTGTACCATACCCGTTGCCTCTGTTTCTCGACTACAAACCCTTGCCACCTGTCCTGACATTCCTGCCTGTCCCCGACTACGAAATTGCTTCATGATTTTGTACCATGCTACACCTCGGCTGCCACCACGAGCAAGTCACCTCAGGGGTAGTGACCTGCAGTGTTCGGGAAAATACTTTGGAAAAGTATTTTAAATACAAAATACTTATGACTAAAGTATTTTAAATACAAATACTAAATACTTTCATCCCAAAGTATTTTAAATACAAATACTAAATACTACTTCAAAAGTATTTTCCAATTACTAAAATACTTGAAAAATGTAAACAAAAAATTTAATAAAAACAAAAAATGCATCAGAGGTCCTTTAGCCCACTAGGATCAGCATCTACCCTGCAGATAAGTCAGGATTCATTGTGTCCAACTCCTATAGAAGATGTCTGTCACATGGAGGAGAGGATGCTACAGTAAAGAGAAACATACAGGTACCTTCCTTTAGTTACTATGCCTATTACTGTCAGGCATTTGGGGATATCAATTTAGTTTCAGTAACTCCATGTGCTTCACATTTTTTTTTTAAATAGGTTTTATTTATAGAATTTTCCAGTTTTAACATAATGAACATCAGTTTCACACATTACACCGAGGCATTGCGGTGAAATTCAGTCTCAGATACATACAGTTCCACATATAATAATCATCAAAATGTTGTTTACATACCGTATTTTTCGGACTATAAGGCGCACATAAAAGCCTAAGATTTTCTCAGAATTCGAAAGTGCGCCTTATAGTCCGGTGCGCCTTATATATGAATCAATTCTTCACTTTCAGTTTTCAGTTTTATTTTTTTCAGAACGTATTTACAGCTAATTTAGTGACCTGATTTGTAACTGATTTCAACTGATTTGCAACTGATTTACAATACTAAATACGTTCCGAAATCAGTTGCAATATTAAAAAGTTTCCAAAAATGGCGCGTATTTCACGCCGGATTTACAACCCATTCTTTACAGCGGGTGATTCCGTCGCAAATAAGGCACAAATAAGGGCAGGACCATTGTAATCGGCCGTATTGCGGCTGCAATCCGCGGCGGCTAAAACGACATGAAAAAATGAGGAATGGCCTAGACGGCTACCATAGTCAGAAGCGTCACTACGTGCGGTGATACGTACAGCTCTGTGTGCAGAATATCTGTGTTTCAACATTGTCTGTGCATTCAATACCGTACTGTAAATTTTTTATACCCACTACCCGAAAAATGCCTCCTGTTAAGAGACATGCTTATGATGCTTGTGTTGAATAAAGTTTGGCTTTCGCTCTGAACTTTGTTTCATTTAATGCGCCGCGCCTTATAGTCCGGTGCGCCTTATAGTTCGGTGCGCCTTATATATGAACGGCGCTCAATGTTAATGCGCTCAATGTTAATGCGCCTTATAGTCCGAAAAATACGGTACTATTTCACAATATTACTTGAAAAAGACCACATGTAAGTCATATTACAGTGTTTGGTCTAAGTATAATACTGCTGCAAGAAAACATTGGTAAAGAAACAATAAGAGATATGCGCCGGATCTTGCTGAGACCCTTCTCTGGATATCGTCCATCATATATTGCCGTTGTGTCACACATCCACACCGTACCAATCACTCCACCATTCACACTTGCTGGCCCCTGGCCCATCTTTCCGTAGTCACAGTCAATCACACAGTCTGAGCTGCCGTCCAGTTACTCCAAACCGTATGGAAGCGTTTGGGGATGCCCTTGGTAGCATATGTAATCTTGTATCTGGGGAGTTTGGCTTTAATCAGCTGCTTCCACTGTTCCAGCGATGGGACCTTGGGCGGTTTCCAATTCAATAGAATGGTTTTCCTAGCATAGAAAAGCAATAACAGGTAGAGGGTTCGGTCTGCCTTACTTGGAATCAGATCTTCCACTATTCCAAGTAGACTATTCTCACATTGGGGAAGCCCAGTTTCGTATTTAAAAAACTGTGTATACTCCGCCAATACTCCTGCAAAACTGGGCAATCCCATACCATGTGAATCAACGTTCCCCTTTCTGCCCCACATCGGGAACAAACTGTGGAGGGTAGGCAATGCATCTGATGTAATCGGACTGGTGTAAGGTAGACTCTGTGGAGCCTCTTAACCTGGATAAGTTGATCTCTAGCGCTTAGAACCGACAGCCGCCAGGAAGTCTTTAGTTCAGAAAGCGCCTCAGTCGGTAAAGACAGGATGTCCCTTTGCCACCTTTCAAGGGAAATAGCAAGTGGGGAGAACTGACAGTCCATAATAGTTCTATAAATAGACGAAACAGTTTTTTTAAGGGTAGTCCGCCTTAAAATAGCTTCTAGGTACCCATATTCAAGACGGACGCCAACCAATCCAAATTGTGTGGTGCACGCTTGTCGTAACTGCAAGTATCTAAAAAAGGATCCCCTTTTGGAAATAAAATTTGGGGACTGAAAGCTCTAAAGAACCTCAAAGGGGGGACTATCTCAAAATTAGTGTGGGGTTTTTTCCCACCCCGGTGGCCCAAAAAATTCTTAGCCTGGTAGATTTTTAAGTTCCTTTAATTTTTCCTTTTACACCAAAAGGGAAAAACAGGAACCAGACGCTGCCTCCCCGGGGCTATACCATGGGGTTTTAATGAAAGTCCTCCACCCCAAAACCCCGCTGCCCCCTTAGCTTTGTATAGTGGGGTTTGGAAAAAATTTCCCCCTCTCTATTGGAAAGGAAATGCGGGTCAAAAAAAAAAACCCCCAAACCCCTCCCCCCAACCCCAAGAAGGTAAAATTTTTTGCCCTCGGAACCCAAATTTTGAAAAACAAAATGCTAAACAACCGCTCCCTAAAAAAAATTAATTTTTCCAGGGAAATGAAACCCACCTTTCATATGGGGTTTTGGATGTAGCTCTGTTTGGGGCCGAGGGGAAACCCCTCCCCCCCAGGGGAGAAAATTAAATTTTTTCCAAAAAGAGGGGAAAAATGTGTTTTAGGAATTAAAATGGGGGCTGCTGATACAGGAATAAAAAGCTTAGCAATAGCACCTTTTTTAAACAAAAGACTCCCCCAAATTAAGAGAAAGGGGGAAGTTTGGGCCCCGGGTCTTTAAACCCAGCTCCCCCTCCCGTTCCCCCGGTGAAGGTTTATTTTCTTTAAAATTTTTAGAAAATATCTTGTGTACAATTTCCTGATAAAAAAAAAAGGTGCCCCTCGAAGGGTGGAGATGGGGTCCCCAACCCCGGGGTCATTTGTTAACAAAAAAAAAAAAGGTTTTTCCCCCCAGTTTACTCGCAGCCCCCCGAGAAAATTTCCCAAAACCCCTTTCACGGTCTAACCCGGGCACCCAAGAGGCCCCGGGAAACCCCCCAAATTCCCAAAACATGTCATCTGCATATAGTGAATTTTTTTTTCCCGGGCCCCCCAAATTGGGACCACCCCCAAAAGTTCATTTGCAATGACCCTTAATTGCCCATTTGGTTTTCCATAAGAGGGAAAAAACCCAGCGGCGAGGGGGGAACCCCTTGCCTAGTGCCCCTCCCAAGTGGGGAAAGGGGGGAGACAACACCCCTTTTTCCCCCAACCCCTCGCTGTAGCTACAGGTTAATGGGGGACCTTTTGGGAAAAAATTTAAAAGGAAAAACCCCCATCCGTGACAACGCCCCTCCATGAATCTCCACCCCCCCGAGTCAAAACCCTTTCTCGTTGTCTAAGGCGGCGATACCCTACTCCATACATTTTTGTGAGTAACTTGAAAGTTGAAACCCCAATCGACGGGGGTTTTTATGGGGTTTTTTTCCCCGGCCTGAATCCCGTTTTGGGTCGGGCCACCGACCAGTGACAGAATAAACCCCAAATTCTTTTTTAATAGCCAAAACTTTAGCCAAAATCTTTGCATCTAGTTTAAACCCCGGGGGGATATTAGCCTGTAGGAGCGGGCATGGTCGGGGGGTTCCCGGGTTTTGGATTTTTTTGCCACCCCCCAGAGAAAGAGGGGGGCAAAAAACCCCTCCGTAGCTAGCTACTGCTCCCCCTGCTCTGCGCCTGTTTTAACCCTCACGGGAAACCCGTCGGGTCCCGGCGTTTAAAATCCCCAAAACCCCCCAACCCCTCCCAAATTTTCCGCCCCCGATATGTTCTCCCGCTAGGCCCTTTTTTCCCAAAACCTTTTTCACAGGATAAAAAGGTATTTTAAAAACCTGCCAGAAGTGGGTTTTTTTCCCTGCCCCGTAAATTTTAGCGGGGCGAAAAGTTTTTTGTAAAAAAGGGGAAAATTTGTTCACAAAGGGGGGGGGGGCCCCCCCCCCCCCTTTTGCCCGGCCAGTTTTCGTGTGTAAAAACCCCAACCCCGCCATACTGTCACTGGGGGTCTCTGCTCTGGCCAGAAACCCCAAATTGCTCTCCCAAATTTTTGTCTCCCCTACAAAAACTAAATTGCCTTTGCATAAGAAGTCTCTTCTGAATGTACTCTGCCCAAATGAATGATACTCCCCTCTGAGCCACTAAAAGTGACTCCCTTAGTATTTTTAGATTGGGGGTGTAAAACCCCCTTTTTTACCCCCCAACCTTTAGCCCCTAATTTCCCTTCTTTTCTCCCAAGTGCTCGTAAAATGCTATGGCCCCCAAATTTAGCACCCCTAAGGGGCAGCTTTAGGCATCCCATTCCACCAAAAGGGGTTTTCTGAGCCCTCATTTACCCCCCGAAGTTTTTTTTTTTCCTGAAATGAAATTTAGTATTTTTTGGGGGCGTCTAACCCTCTGGGGGTTTAGTCTCCCCCCAAACCCTCGAAACCCGCCAAAGGGAAGCTTTTATCAACTTTAGGGGCCGCATGATCTGATATCCCAAATTGGGAGAAATTTTACAACCCCTACCATAACAATAAAATCTTTTGACACAAAAGGGCCCCCCCCGCCCGGGAGAGAGTTTTTAAGCCCGGAAAAACAAGGGAAATTTCCCATTTTCTGGGGTGCAGCCATCCCTGGGCCCCTATCAGGGCCCTTTTCCCCTTTTCCCACTCTTAAAGGGCCCCTTTTTATGCGTCAACTGAGGGGGAGACGATCCCTTTTGATCTAGAAATGCAAATTAAAAAACCCCCATAGGAAACAATGGGTTCCCCCCCATTTTTTTAAAAATTTTTTCCAAAAAAGGTGTCCGAAATTCCCCCGTGAAAGGGAGGCGGGGCTATTTTCCCCCCCTAGGAATTCAGAGCCCCCCAGCTTTGCCTAAACACAAAGTACCTCCCCGCCTTTTAAAATGGGGAACCTGTAGTTGAAAGGGAAGATTTATAATCAAAACCGAAAACCCCCGGGCATAGTTTTTGAATATAAGCTTCCCCTACCCCTTTTCCCTATCCCTTTGGGCTCTTTTTGCCGGACTTCTCCCTAAGGGGTCCTTGAAAAATAAAAAACCCGGAAGGGGAGTTTTAACTAAACAAAAACCCCCTGCCCTTTTCGTTTAAAAAGTTTAAACCCCCTGACCTTTTAGGGAACCCTTTTTTCTTGCAAACCGCCCTTGTAAGTTCATGACTAGAAAAAACCCCCCCCAAAAAACTTATAGACCCGGGACCGACACAAAACACCCAAAAAATTTTCCCCCGATTGGTTGCCAAAAAACCCCAAAAAGGGGCCCAACCCGCCCAAAAACCCTCCCCCCCCCACCCCGTCAAAACCCCAAAAAAGGCCGAAAATACAATCCCCAAAAAAAAACCCAAAAAGTTAAGAACCCCAGGAAGAAAGAAACCCCACCGGGGGACAATTGTCCCGGTCCTTGGGGAAAAAAAATGGCTAGAAAAAACGCTTTAAAAATGTACCCTCCAAAGACTTTGTTTATAAGTCCCTTTCACCCCTCCTTAAAAAAGAAAAGGGCCCCCTAATGGTAAGCAAAACATAGGCTAAAAGAAGAAGGTTAAACAACCGCATAAAAAAATTTTTTCCCCTTTCAACAAAACTTTCCGTAAGGCCCCCAGGCCCCCCACATTATTTAAAGGGCCGTCAGCGTTTCAGCAACCCCCATCTAAACCCCTCTGAGGCTTTCCCCTGGTGTTACAAAGAAAAAAAGTGTACGGCCCCATGTTTAACTCTCAGTTAGTGGGGTATAGCATGGAAAATTTAATCCCCCCTCCCGAGGCGGCCCCCCTCACATGTATTTAAATTTCCTCCTTTTTTTTTGCACCCCAGAAATAAAATCTGGATAGAAGGATAACTTGCTGTTTTCCCTCAAAAAACCCCCTTTTTTCCCCGGCAGGGACAATAAAAGACCCCTACCCCTTTAAAATTTAAGGAGTTAAAGATGAAAGGGCGAGGGGGGCCCCGGGGAAGGAAATGCCCGGTTTTTGGAAAGGGGTGTGCCCTCCCCCCCCCCAAAAAAGCTAAGGGAAATTCAAGGGAGCCGAATTTCCCCGTGGCAATTGTTTTTATAAATTCTCTGGGGAGGACCCTTCCCAGCCCCTTCCCGGCACGCCTAAAAGCGCAGGGTTATTGCCCTGCTACGGTTTTCACGTCCTCTGCCCGGGCCCTGCGGGTTTTTTACTTGCAGTGCTTCACATTAATACCCTTAAACCCCCAACTTTGCCCCTCATTTTAAACCCCCTTTTTGCCCTATAAAAGGGGTTTACAAAATATGTGAGACACGGGGGGTACAAAAAAGGGAAACCTTTAAAATTATGAAGATCCCTAATTATTACCCCCCCAGGGTCCCCTCACATATCAGTAACTCTTATTTAGGCCCCCGGGGGTTAATGTTGGGGGCTTTATGGGTTTAATGCTTTTTAAAAAAGAGGCACATGGAGTTACGCTGCCATGACCCGCCCTTTTTTTTCTGCAAAGGGGGATATACCCCCTTCGGCTTAAAAACCCGAGACAAAATGGTTTTTTCCCCGTTTTTTTGGTAAAATAAGGGTCCCCCCCCCCGGCCCCCTTCCCTTTTTCCCGGGCGGCTTTTACCCCTGGTATATACGGTTTTTTTTATGATGGGAAATTAAACCCATCCGGGGTGATTAAAAATAAAAAAAAATCACCTTCAAATCAAGGGGGGACTTGCGTTGCTGGGAAAGCGCTGGAATTTTCCCTCCGTCGCCCCCTCCACGGGGGAAAAAGAGTGATTTTTTACGGGGGGGACTTTTTTTCGTTGGTTTTTTTTTTGTTTTTTTTTTTTTAAGTTTTTTTCGGGTTTTTAGGGGGTTTTATTTAAATTTTTTTTTCAAAAAAATTTTGTTTTTTTAATTTTTAGGGAAAAATTAAATTTAAAAAAACTTTTTTTTTTAAAAAACTTCCTAAAAATATTTTTAATTTCAAAAACAAATTTTTGAATAAAAAAAAATTTTTTTTTTGATTAAAAAATTTCAAATACCTGACAAATTTTTAAATACTATTTTAATTTCCCTTTTATTTTAAAAACCCCAAACACTGGTGCCTGGTAGTGTTCTGCTGCCGCAAGCCCCCCGCCTTGCGGCGGGCTCTGGTGAAAACTGGACCTACTTAGAATTCCCCTCCCCGGGATATCCCCCCTGCTTGTGGTGGTACAGAGATCAGATCCCGCCATTTCAGGATCACATCCCCTGTGATGCAGTCGTATGACCTGGCACCCCCCACCCCAAAAAAAGGCTGTTAGTTTCCCTCATCCCCATCCCAAACCCAAAACCCCTTTAACAGGTCAGCCCGGGGGGGCTTTGGGCCCCCCAGGGGAGTTGATCTTCGGGGGCCCCCCCGACTGTTCATTAAAAAATTACCGGCCTCCCCGGGCATAATCGCCCCCCATTTTTCCCATAATAAAAGTGTGCCAAAAAAGAACTGTATTGTGTGTACAACTAGCAAGAAAGTCCCCACCCTATGGGCCTTAAATGCATAGACACAGGGCTGTAGGGCCCCTCCCTTTCCCCCCCCCCCCCTTCAAATCTCCCCCCACCCCCAAAACAATATCCCCCACCCTGTTTTTCCTTTGGTTCACACACCTCACCCCCCCTTTAAAATAAACACCAACAAGAAAGTAAAAGCTAACTCCATCCCGGGGCAATTTTAGGGAAAACATGTCCCCGCAATTTTAACCCATGCCGTATAAAAATCCCAAAAACCCCTTTTAGGGGAACCCCCTAGAGGTCAGACAGGCTCAGGTATAACCTACAAAACCTCCTATAGAGAAAAAATAGAAAGGGCGCACCGGCCAGGGATAAAACCTACAAAAACCCATATAGGCCACAAAGAGGTCCGACACCAAACTCAGGGTTAAACCCACAAAACCCCCAATAAGGGGACCCCATAGACCTCCCGACACCGCTCAGGTATAAAACCCACCACCCGCCAAAAGGAGACCCCATAAAGGGGCAAAAAAACCAGCCACCCGGTTAACCCACCCAAAACTGCCATAGAGAGACCCTAGAGGTCAAAACCCGCCCCAGGAAAAACCCACAACACCCCCATATAGGGGGCCCATAGAGGGGCAGACACCCCTCAGTATAAAACCCCAACACCCCCATATTTGAGAGCACATGTGGTTTAACAAACCCCTCGGGATAAACCCCCAAAACACGCCCTATAGAGACCACAAAGG
>JAODAL010012275.1:0-96137 GCA_025379985.1 Phyllomedusa bahiana
TAAGGTACTGACAGATTTGAAAAGTGTATTAAAAGAGTTGCTAAAGGAGTAAAGTACTGTATATACAGGATGGGCCATTTATATGGATATACCTAAAAAAAGGGGAAATGGATGGTGATATCAACTTCCTTTTGTGGAAATTAGTATTGGGAGGGGGAAAAACCTTCTAAAAAGGGGGTTTGACCTGGGGGCCCCATTTTGAAGTCGGCCATTTTAAATTAAACGTTATTTTTTTCAAGGGGAAGAGGGTCATGAAACAAATAAAAAACTTTTTGGGAAAAAATTTACAAGAAAAACAATGGGTTTTTGGGTTTTTAACATATTCTTTCATGAGTTATTTAAATTTTCTCTTTTTCAGCCATTGCATTTTTGCACAGAGGGCGGATAGAAATTGTGTTGATGTCTTGTGAATGCAGTACCCGGGTATTGCAGCAGTTTTCAATGCAAGACACCCTTGAGACCCCCCTTTCCCCTTGTTTCGTTAAAAATGGTTGCTAAAAATTTTTTTTGGGCTAAATTTTTTGGGCAAAATGGATTTCCCAAAAATGTGGGCAAGAAAAATGTCAAAAATGAAAAAAACCCGTGGCTGCCCTAGCTTTTTTCGCAAGAGCCCACAGTGTAGCCCGCTGAAACATGGAGGTGGCATCGTCGAACATCCCTTTATCAAGGGAAAACCCTAAATGCCCTGGTATTGAATTTACTACATGATGTGTGTTCCCGCTTTTATGAAATTAAAAGGTGGCACGTTCCCTGAGTTTTTCAGCAAGATGGGGTCAGGTCCGAGCATTCCTACATGAAAAAGTTTCCTGGAAATGCATTGGGCGTATTGGGCCCGTTGAATGGCCACCAAGGTCTCCCCATTGCCCTCTTTTGCTTTTTTCTTTGGGGTTTCTGAAAGGGAATTGTCTATGCTGTGAAGATACGGGTGTGCAGCATCTAAACAAAGGTACTGGAACCTGGCTAAAATTTTTTTTTTGTTGGTGTTGTATCTCTGGTCAAGGGGGTGGGAGAAAAGGGTTGCATTGCAATCAACCTTGGCGCACTTTGAACAATTTTTTTTAAATGGTATAAACTTGTTAAAACTTTTGGAATAAAGTTTAACGTTTTAAAATAAGCACACCATTGTTTTTCTTGTGAAATTCTATTTTAAATTTTATGTTTACATGCCCCCTTTTCCCCCTTTGGGAAAAAATTTTAAGTTGGATCCAAAAATGACCGCTTCAAAAGGGGCCCCATGGCCCACCCTTTTTGAAAAGTTTTCCCCCCCCTAATACTTAAAGTTTTCCACAAAAACAGGAAGTTTATATCACCCCAAACCCTTCCCTTTTTTTTTAGGGGGGTATTAAATAAAGTCCCCCCTGTATTTTTCAGAAGTAACCTGGGAAAGTGGTTATGATGCTCTATTTGAGAAACGGTTTTGATAGGGGAAGAGAAGTGAGCTCTGTGGTTTAGGGGGTTTTTAAAAAAATTTTATGCTAATTACAAAATTCAAAGAAGGGAAAAGGGGAAACTTTAAAGTACTATTGAAACCCCAAACCCAAAATTTTCTTGGGTTGAAATTTTTCTCTGTACCCCACTGTTTTTGGAAAGCCCGTAATTAAAAGCATATGTTTGGGGGGGGGATTCAGAGGGTTTCCCTTGTTTTTTGTCCCCGGTCAGGATTTAATCTGCTTTTTACTTGAAAAGCTGCTTTAGTTATATTAAACCCCCCATATTTTACACTAAAAAGGGATCTTCTCTCCCTGCTTCGGGTAGGGCAGAAAAAACCACCTGTTTTGGGTTTCCCCCTTTTAAATGCCCCTTCAATACAATTTTAAGTTTTTTGTAAAAAAAACCTTTTAGTCATTTTTAAAATTTGCGTTGATCGAAAATCTTCGAGAAAATTTTAAAATCGAGTCGATCTTTGCTTTTTTTTATTTTTTGGTTTCCCATCTGAATTTTTACGGGTTTTTCGGTTTTTAAAAACGAGATCGAGCGTGCATTTGATGGGCCAAATTTTTAAATTTTTTACTTTTAAATGCTTCCTGCACTTTTTGGGGGCCCCCAAACAGGAGGCCCCAGGGGGGGGGGTTTAAAAAGTCCTTGAGGGTTGTTTGGGATCTCTTTGGGCCCCAAAATCCCAGAAACCCTGTTTTTAAAGTTGTCTTTTTCATGGGTTAAACCATTTGCAGTCACTTTTCTACTGAATGTTACTGGTTTTCTTGTTTCTGTTGCTTTCCAAAGCATGCAAGAATACTATTTTTAGTGATTTTTGGGCAGCCAAAAAAACTGCTAGTTTGATTAATTAGGGGAGGGGGGGGTTTCGCAAGTTCGGGAATAAAAGGGTATAGGTTTGGTAATTTTTTTTTTGTGACTGTATCCCTTTCCCCTCTTTATTTTGGGGTACCCAAAAATTAATTTTTCCCGTTGTTGGGGGACAGCTTTGGCAGGAAAAGTACAGCAAAAATTTCTATTTAAAATAAATCACTTTTATCTACCCTTTTTCCTACTGTCAGTGCCCAAAAGTTCATAGTTCCAGTTGTGGGGTTAAAGTTGTTGCATAAGAGACTCTTTCCAAATCTTTATCTTTTTAATATTTCGCTTTTTGAACCTGGAGAGAGGTGGTAAGCGAGCAAGGAGGGGCGTAGGGCACTCCTTCCAGTGCTACAGACAACACACAAGCGAGCACATCGTCAGTCGCAGGATCGTCAGGCCTGTCATCGCTTGGTCGGTTCCCTGTGAATCTCATTAGTGAAGAGCATCGCCAATCTGTTCTTCAGTGGTTAACACACCCTTCATCCAGCAGTTTTACGTCCTCTTCTTCTCAGTCAAGGGCACAAATGTCATCATCATCATCAGTCCAACCTGATTCCTACCACCAGCAACACAGTCTACACCTTCCCCTTCCACTAGTCTGACCTGCACGCCATACAGCAGCCAGTCCACAAGCCAGTTGTCTGTGTACCAGGTGTGGGAGCATAAGAAACGCTTTCACCCCAACCATCACAAAGCCAAAAGCCTGAATGTTGGCATTGCCAGCTTGTTGGCCTTGGAAATGTTGCCTTTCCACCTAGTGGACACAGATGGGTTCCGCCACATCATGGCCCTGGATGCCTCCAATAGCAGATGCTGAGCAGGCATTTCCTTGCCAGAAAAGCCGTACCTGTCCTGGCCAGCCACGTTGCAGAAAAGATCTCCAACAAATTGGCTGCATCTGTGTCCACCAAAGTCCATCTCACTACAGACACATGGACTAGCAAGTATGGTCAAGGGCGTTATATCTCACTGACTGCTCACTGGGTGAGTTTGGTGGTTGACAGTGCCTCTGGTGATGGGTCTCGGCCGACAGTCCTCCACACTGCTGGGATGGTGCAGACTCCAGATCCTCAACCTCCACTGGTAGCATCACATGTCAAGAGAAACCAGGTCTGAAATTCATCTGTTTTGGAGACCGTCAACACACAAGTCAAGAGCTGTGGACTGCTCTGCGCACTGAGACCGACCAGTGGCTGTATGTAAGGTGTGATATGAAGGCAAATGTGAAAGAGGTAATACAGGGCGGAGTAGCTAATGATGTGGAAACATTGTGGGTGGAAATACAAGGGGGGATTAATGCAGAAAATACTATTTTTGGTGTAATCTATAGACTCCCGAAACTCACTGAGGAGATAGAAGAACAGATGCATAATCAAATGATGCGGGCAGCACAGGCAGGTACAGTAATAATAATGGGTGACTTTAATTTCCCAGGCATTGACTGGGGTCACGGTTCTGCATCAACTGAAAAGGGAAGGAAGTTCCTCAATTTGTTAGAGGATAATTTTATGGGGCAGTTTGTGGAGTAACCCTCTAGAAGTGATGCTCTGTTGGATCTGGTCATTTCTAACAAAGCAGAACTTGTCGGAGTGGTCATGGTTTCTGAAAATCTTGGTAACAGTGACCACAATATAATTCATTTTAGCGTAAAACCGGAAAAAAGAAAAACAGAACGGGAAGGCAAAAACATTTAATTTTAAAAGGGCCAATTTTTCCTTATTGAGGGATGCAATACAGGACCTAGACTAGGAGCAGCTATTAGCAAATTGTGATATAGAAGCCAAATGGGGGAGCTTTAAATATACTTTGTGGAAATTTATTGCAAAATATATTCCTATGGGTAACAAGTATAAGCGACTAAAACTAAAACCAACATGGCTTCTACCTTCTGTTAAGAGGGCAATAAACAATACGGCATCAGCCTTTGAAAATTATAGAGAGCTTAATAAAATCTGTAAAAAAGTGATAAAAGCAGCTAAAATTCAAAATGAAAGGCAGGTGGCCAAGGACAGCAAGACTAACCCCAAGAAATTCTTTAAGCATATAAATGCCAAAAAGCCAAAGTCAGAGCAAGTAGGACCCTTAAAAACCTGTGATGGGGTGCTGGTCACTGGTGACCAAGAGAAGGCAGAGGTACTAAATAGGTTCTTCGCTCAGTATACACTAATGAGATAGTAGTTGATGGGGGTGGGCCAAGTGCAGATGTAAGTGGTGCCAGTACTCTTAATACATCATCTGCTATAATTAATTGGCTCAGTGTAGAAAAAGTCAAAGCCAAGTTAAATAAGATGAATGTGAACAAGGCTCCAGGCCCTGATGGCATTCACCCAAGAGTTCTTAAAGAGCTCAGCTTGGTTATCTCTGTGCCCCTGTACATGATATTTAGAGATTCCCTGGTGACTGGTATAGTACCAGGAGACTGGCGCAAGGCAAATGTAGTTCCCATCTTCAAAAAAGGTTCCAAGTCTTGCCCAGGTAATTATAGACCAGTAAGTTTAACATCTGTTGTGGGAAAAATTTTGAGGGACTCATACGGGACTGTATACAGGAGTATGTTGACAAACACAATATTATTAGTGATTGCCAGCATGAATTTACCAAGGACAGAAGCTATCAGACCAATCTGATCTGTTTTTATGAAGAGGTGAGTAGAAGTCTGGATAGCCGGGCAGCTGTGGATATTGTGTTTTTAGACTTTGCAAAGGAATTTGACACTGTCCCTCATAATCATTTGTTAGTTAAATTAGAATCCATTGGGTTATAGATAACAGTGTGTAATTGGATTAAAAACTGGCTGCTGGATCTTACTCAGAGAGTGGTAGTAAATGACTCCTACTCTGAGTGGTCCCCGGTTGTGAGTGGTGTGCCGCAGGGCTCAGTATTGGGTCCTCTCTTATTTAATGTATTTATTAACGATATAGTGGAAGGGATCAATAGCACGGTTTCTATTTTTGCAGATGACACCAAGCTATGCAGGGTAGTGCAATCTATTGAAGATGCTCATAAATTGCAAGCAGAACTGGACACACTGAGTGCTTGGGCATCCACTTGGCAAATGGGGTTCAATGTGAATAAATGTAAGGTTCTGCATCTGGGTACAAATAATCTGCAGACATCATATGTCCTCGAGGGAGAAAAAACTTGGAGAATCGCTTGTTGAGAAAGGTCTGGGCGTTCTTGTAGATCATAGACTACAGAACAGCATGCAATGTCAATCAGCTGCCTCTAGGGCAAGTAAGATATTGGCATGTATTAAAAGAGGCATGGACTCGCGGGACAAGGATGTAATTCTACCGCTGTACAAAGCATTGGTGCGTCCTCACTTAGAATATGCTGTTCAGTTCTGGACCCCAGTTTATAGAAGAGATGTAATGGAGCTAGAGAGAGTACAATGACGAGCAACCAAGCTTATAAGGAGAATGGAGCATCTTAGTTATGAGCAGAGGTTAGTAGAATTGAACTTATTTAGTCTTGAGAAAAGGCGGCTTCGGGGGGACATGATTAATTTCTATAAATATATAAATGGTCCCTACAAAAAGTATGGGGAAAAATTATTTCAAGTGAAGCCCCCTCAAAAGTCAAGGGGACATTCCCGTCGACTAGAGAAAAAAGGATTCAATCTCCAGAGGAGAAGAGCGTTCTTCACTGTAAGAACTGTGAATCTGTGGAATAGCCTGCCTGAGGAGCTGGTCACAGCAGGAACTGTAGAGAGTTTCAAGAAAGGCTTAGATACCTACCTGGACCTAACGAATATTAATGCGTACGTAGCTATGTAAAATTCTGGATCCTGGCTGGTGGAGGCTCTGGGGTCAGAGATATGGTCTCCACTGGAGCAGATTGGTTCTTGCCTTGTGGGTTTCAGGGCATTAACCAGTGGTGAGGCTGGGCTTAAAGTCCTTGTCTCTCTCCCTCACCCACATTTTCCCCACCCTTGGTTGAACTTGATGGACACGTGTCTTTTTTCAACCGTACTAACTATGTAACTATGTAATTATGTAACTATGTAACTTAGCACCAGGCAAGGTGGTGTGCGAACACCGGGAGAAATCTACTTGCTGCCCTTAGTATCCATAGACTTATGCACATCGCTTGCCTGGCTGTGCATAAATTTCTCAAGTGCTACCCGGGTCTTGACTGTCTGCTGAGGAAGGATTGAGGTCTTAGCTCACACATCCGCCATTCTTCGGCACAACTGGTAGCGTTGCAGCATGATCTGGGCAACCCCACCAACCGTCTCATTGTGGACGTGGCAACACACTGGAATTCCACCTGCCACATGTTCCAGCGATTGTCGCAGCGGTGTAATGCCATTATACAGTATGAAGTGTTGCATGGCCTCACGAGCAGTGGTGCGGACCTTGGGGTGTTGAGCCACAGAGAGTGGAGGCAGGTGAAGTATCTCTGCAACATCCTTGACAGTTTTGAAGACGCAAACAAAATGGTCAGTCAGGACAATGGCGTTGTCAACATGATCATTGTGGTAATATTTTTACTGGAACAAGCGTTAGACTCTCTGTGGCAGCAGGTCCCTGCAGTGATGGAGGAGAATGAGGCGGACACAGAGCCTTACTCGCCGTCCAATGTAGAAGGCCTGAATGTTTTCCAATTGTATCAGTCTTCTATAGGTGGTGGTTCAAGGTCCAGGGTGGGTGCAGAATGGCAGTTCAGCTCACAAAGTAGAGGACATGACACTAGCCAGGGCTCTGGTGACAGTCAGGTTAAGGAAGTGGAGAAGGAGGATGAGGCAGGGGTGGACACCACCGGTACCGATTACCCTTCAGTGTTAAGAGGTTGGCATAGATTTCAGGAGGAGGAAGAGGAAAAAGTGGAGGAAGATCTGGTTAGTGCCCCTCGACCCCAAGGCTTGAGAGATCCTGGCAGCATCTCACACATGAGTGCTTGTATGCTACATTAGCTGCAACATGACCCACGCATCAAGGCAATAAAAATGAACAGTGATTACTGGGTGGACACCCTTCTTGATCCACATTACAAATCAAAAGTGAGCACTTTCCTTCCACTCACACAAATTGACAGTAGAATGCAGGAATTTGAAACCGTGCTCATTGACCATCTCGAGACATCTGTTGCGTCTTCTTCACATTCTAATGTCACGGTGAAAAAACGTCAGCAACGTGACAGCAGTAGAATGGCAAGTAGCTGCCACAGCAGCAGGCAGTGTGGCAGAAGCGCACTGGTTAACATTTTCAACTCGGTTTTTAACACCTTACCAATACCTGCAAGGCAGGGCAGCATTCAGACACACCGAGACCTCCTTCAGAGCATGGTCCATGACTACCTGCGGCTTCGCAACAATGTTTTTGGACTTTATCTGGATCCATTCAACTTCTAGATGTCCAAAATGGATGAATGGCCTGAGCTTGCTCGACACACCATACAAATTTTAGCCTGCCTGGCAGACAGCGTTATCTCTAAACTCACCTTCAGCACAGCTGGCGGGGGGATAACTGACAAACATATCCATCTTACCCCTGAGAATGTGGATCGTTTGACATTTATCAAAATGAATCAAGCGTGGATCTCTGATAATTTTGTTGCCCCAGTTGCCGATGTCACCGACTAGTAAACTGTAGCATGTCTTCTTCACAATGTGAAATACACATTCCATCAGTTATCTATTAACATCAGTCATCAGTCAGTCTGCCATAAGTCATCTATTAACCCTTTCAGGCCCCATACAGCCAAATCAAATGGGGCCCCCACCCATTACTACTTCCTTTTTTTAACATATTTGTTGGCCCATTTTCGATTAGGGCCCATGACAGAAGTACTACCTGTAATGCCCTGTTGGCACCCCTGGTGGTAGCAGATGCTATGGGGCCCTGCATCCTGAGATGTCCCAAAAGCTCCTTTGACACAAAAGAAGACACCGGTATTGGAAATGGCACATGGTAACTGGACTGGTGCCAATAGGGCAGTACTCCTGTCAAGGGCCCTAATCAAAAAGGAGCCCAGTGATATGTTAAAAAATAGGAGCTAGTAATGGATGGGGGCCCCATTTCATTTAGCTGCATTGGACCCTAAAATGCTTAATAGATGACTGACGGCAGCCCTGGCTACCACTGCACCCCTTATAACTACAACCCTGCCAGCTGAACCTTCATGTTCCCCACTGGGATGCTCTTGCTGCCACCACATATATCACATGTTCTTCGGCCCTGGTGCAAAAAGTAATAGAGGGCTCCTGCCAGTTACTATGTGTCATTTCCAACACCGGCGTCTATCTTACGCATCAAAGGTACCCCATAGCAGCTGCTACTGCTGCACCTCGTATAGCAACGCAGTCCTCATCTTTTCAGTTAGCCATTGAAAGGAAAGAATGATTTTAGCCTGTGAATTTTTTTCTGTGATCCTAGACCAAATTTGTCTTCACTAAGTTGTTCCACGTATTCATTTTACTGTTATGGAAGGTAATTGCTGCTTCTCCTCACCTGTATTAGTATAAAAATTAACCTGTACATCATCTCCCATTGATTTTAATGGGGTACGGCGTTTGGTTCGGCGTTCGGCCCGAATTTCACAAATTCAGGGATCTCTAATTTATTAATGCTCGTTCATCACTATTTGAGACATCAAAGGTTCAGTAGAACTGATGTCAAACTGTAAAGGGACAGATGTGAGCAACACTAATCTTGTGTAAGAATAAAGTAGAGATTAAATATATTATGTGCCCATAATACTGTATATACAATCAGTTGCAGCACATTTTATGGCTCTTCTATATGAGGCATAAACGTTGTATGTACATCGGTATTCCTTTACAATGTGACTTTTGCTATTTCTCTCCTGTTACAAGATCTGTGTATAGAGTAAGTGTTATACAGAAATTTGGGAAAACCACTAGATATGAATTTGGTCCTATACGGTTTATATGAGAATGTTGTGTGACTAATATTTTAATCAAGAAATAATTGAAAAAACAATGTCTGAAGAAAAGTTCCTTACAGGTTGTAGCTTAAGGTGTTGCAGGTGAACTTTACAATAGGCGTTATCTTTTTACAGAAAAATCTGATGGTAAGCCCACAATGTAGCCAACTTTGATTTCTGTACACCAATCCATCTTGTTTAGATCCCTACTATGGTAATGGACATTTCGTGCTCTGTTCTTGGCTAGTTCATAATCTGAAATTTTAATTGTGTGCGTGGGCTGTATAGTGGGCCCCATTTCACCTTGTTGTATTGACAGTGTCCAACCTTTATAATCAGTGTATATCTGTCCAAAAAGGTAGCATGGATTTGAAGTTGCAGTTTGTATCTGATTTACACAACTTTTCACCGCAGAGAAGTGGCAGTGGACCACATTGAAGTGAAACCTGATGTTTGTTAGATGTATCATATTTGTGAATTAGAATGTGTATTTCCCATCTTGGAGAATACAGTGCGTGGTTCTTTGCAATCATACAATGGTATTCCATTCTGTGGTATGCCAATAGTTATGCATTTTCTATTATGTCTGCGATAATCTGACTTTTACCAAGCAGGATATTTATTCCAGTTGGTTAGAAACCATTTGCAATTGTTTGACTAAATGTGCTTTAAATTGTCTTTAGTAAACCAGGTCATATGTGATGAACTAGAAATTAATTGTTTGTATTATTAATGACAGATATAGCTATAACTTATATAACCTCAGATCCCTAGGATTCAATCTTCTTCATTCTTTTCTTATACTCTGTGCTAGTAATTACATACTTTGCTCCTCTCTTTGAAGAGAAAATTTAGAAGCATGGCAGAAATATACAATTTCATGGTTGGTCAGCATTGGATGTGTGAAAATAAATATCCTGACTCAAATTTTTCATCTTTTTCAAACTGAGGCAATTTCAGCCGATAACCCTGATATTTGGGACTTTCAAGAAGCAATCAGCTCACTTAGCTGGAACAGAGCAAACAAGAGTTTAAAATGTAATGTTATTCCAGCCAACTTCCTCAGTCTGAGAAATTGTTCATAAAGATTCAGATGCTATTTCACTAGAAATCACATTTTTTATTAAATTAAGTGGGGAAAGTCTTGTTTCTGTTCAATTTCCCTGTAGCAAATATTACACTGCATTAAAGTTCTGTGATCCAGTAAATTATACAGTATCCCACAACTACATAATGACACCCTGTGAGGTTAGCGTACTGGAATAATTATTCCAGTGTTATTGGAGTGATATTAGATTAGTCATTGAAACATATGTACATAGATATTTCACTGTACACCCAAAACAGAAAACAAAATGCTTTTTGTACAATAGTAAATAGATTTTGTTTCCTTTTCAAAAAGTTTAAAAAATAAATAAAGACAAATGTCCATCACCTGTGTCACTAGCAATGTACGGCTGATCTGAACGATCCATTATGGAATAAAATGTATATGATTATGTCTGCAAATTATCATTGTCTCAGGTTGTTCAGTCATCAACCTTCTTCTGTCTACAGCTGCGTTTGAAGTTTTTTCTCCTTAGTTGATTAGAAATCACTTTTAGGTACACTGTAGTGTCAGTAACTTTGCTTGCCTGCAGCTGCATAAAAGATTGATTCAACTGTCTATCAGGTAATATGACCTGTTCTCCAATTAGCTGAAAAACACTGGGCCTCATGTATGAAAACATTCGGTCAAAAGCGAATTGAGGGTTTGTTACATCCAATAGAGGGTGCTTGAGTGACTCAGCTCCTTTCCCATAATGCCTTGTGATATGCAGATGCTTAGTAGAGGGCAAAAAGGCAATTCAAACTCTACACACCATTTGGTGCTCTCCTCGCCTCAAGGAGAGATGTTCCCCTTTCTGAGCCACTCATGCCTCCCACACAGCCAGCATCGCTCTGCTCTGCACTGATGAGGGACAAACATCCCGAAACAGCTTTCTGCAGATGGGAGATACTGGTTTGGCTAAATATCCCTTTTGCTTTCTCAAGACCAAGGGGGTCAAAAGCGAATTGAGGATTTGTTACATCCAATAAAGGGCGCTTGAGCTTCTCAGCTCCTTTCCCATAATGCCTTGTGATATGAAGATGCTTAATAGAGCGCAAAAAGGCAATTCAAACTCTACACACCATTTGGTGCTCTCCTCGCCTGAAGGAGAAATTTTCCCCTGTGTAAGCGTAAGACTGTCCTTGTTGTTCATACTAACTAATCAGATGCCAGTTTTTATTTCATTTATTGTTCTGGAGTAATGAAATCTGAGTTCTTATTTGTTGCTATTGGCAGCAAATAAGTCTTATGGGGCTGACTTTGAACTTCCCACAGGAATGCATAGAAAGGTTCATTTCCTGGTCACATAACCATGCTGTGTGTTTCAGCAAGTCTCAGTTCAGGTCACATAACTAATTGGCAGCATCATTCTTCTAACGTTTGCTCTACCTACTTATGTCTAATGTATGTGGCTACCTCACATATTCCTTTAACTTACAACTTTAAACCTCTCAATCTCAAAAGATTTAAATAGTTATCCCTTAATGGGATTTTTTAAAAAGTAAAAAAAAAAACAGTGTAAAAAATAAATAAAATAAAAATTTAATAAAAAACAGTTATTGTGCATACATTACACACAAAAAAATCCTATTCGGAATCTACACAACTGTGATAACTAGAGATGGGTGAATCGATTCTAACGAAGTGGAATTCGTTTAGAATTTCAGGAAAACTTCGATTCTGATCGAAGTCGAAGTTTGGGGTGATTCGCGGGAAGCGTGCTTTTGATTGATAAAATGGCTGCGAGCACATGGCGTTACATGGGGCAAAGAACTCTGGGAGGAAGAAGGGCACAGCCTGCATGACATGTGCAGAGATGAAGCCAATCAGAGACCGGCGGGATTCTGTGACGTCACCGCACTATATAAGTCCGGGCGCGACGCTGGGAGGTCATACCGCTCTCTCTGTACGGATTAGGGAAGGTGCTACCGCGGCTGCTTATGATAGCTGATACTAAAGAACTCATTTTTATACAGCGATTTTTGGGGGGAGTCACAGCTTGTCTCAGAGACTGCTTTTCTTACATTCTAATTCTGATTTTGTGGGTTATTGGAACTGAAGTCCAATGTGCGTCCAATGCAGCTGCAAATACATTTTAATGCTATCTACTCACAGCACATTGAATATCCAAGGGTTATCTAAGCCTGTTCCTGTTGTATTCATTTAAAGAAACAGCATTTTTACAATCCAAATACCACTTAATTTTTGGTTGCTCATTTATTTTGCACAATGTAGATCCAGGGGTTAATTAAGCGTTGTTATGCTGTTGTGGTCACTAAAAGAAACATCCTTTTTCACCGCCATAAAAGACATTTTGCCTGTAGCATAATTCACAACCGAAGGTTAATTAAGCCTGTTTGTGCTTTTATATTCAGTAAAATACACTGTGCTTTCAAATGGCACATACAAGTAAATTTTTCCTGCCCATTTGTGGAGCGCAATTTATATCCAAGGGTTACCCAAGATTCTTAGTGGGTTCATTTGGAGTCAAATACAGGGTGTGTATTTATCATATACAGATATCTTCATCAAACAGTGTCTGTACATTTTAGAACAAACAGTATGTCAGACAGAGAGGTGGCAGGCTCTTCACCTGCGAGTGGCAGTGGTGCAAACATTCCTGGAGCAGGCACAGGTCGCAGCATAGCAAGGGGACGTCGCAGCAGGGGTCACTCGGTGAGGCCACAACTGCCGCTGTCATCTAGCCGCCGTGTGTTGTTCAGCAACCCAATGGTTCTTGATTGGTTGACTAGGTCATCCACTTCCTCCCAGATGACATCTGACAACCCCAGTCAAGAGTCGGTGGGAACGTCAGACACAACCCTTAGTTGGCATGGCCCAGGAGCGGGTCAGCGGCCCTCACCTGTCCTGAACCCACCTCTGTCCCATCCGGTTCCCTCAGCCAGAGATCTACTATGTGCTCTGGGCTCAGCGCCACTATATAGCTAGGATGAACAATTTGATGATAGCAGTCAGCAGCTATTTGGCAGCTAAGAAATAGGGCCAATATCCCCTGCTTCTTGCAGTAGGCGGCAAAGTATAGATGTGGAGAGTGGCATGGGAGGTCATGTTGTAATAGGTCAGCCTCTGCATACCAAGACTGGTGATGAGGACAGCAGTGACGATGAAACACAAATGTGCCGACTACACTTGGGAGCCGGGTGAAGCAAGGGCTTCATCATCGTCAGGAGAAGAGGGCGTCAGCTTGCGCGTCAGGCAGCAGCGCAGCAAGCAAGTGGGTTGTGTGGCCATGAGTCAGCAGGGGAGCAGCAGTGTGAGGTCGGGAGCCAAGCGGCCACGGGGTAGAAAACCCACTTCGCAGGTCCAAGAAAGTAGCGGCACAAGGGCTCAGCGAGGCAGCAGCGGCGTGGCCAGGGAGCTAACGTTGGCACCATGGCCCTGCGTCAACACATGCAGCGTCACCATCCGGTGGCCTGGAAGAAACGTGGCTCAGATGTGGTGGTCCATCCTGCCGCCGCAGTAACAGCAGCAGCAGCGCCCAGTGGCACGCATGCAATTGCATCCAGTCAAGGCTCCACCACCTCTGCAGAAGGGAGCTGTTTCTCTTTGACATCATCTCCCGGTCCAGATGCTCCTGCTCCTCGCTACTCATAGCGCCAGCAGTTGTTCAGCGAGGCGATTGAAAAGAGACAAAAGTATGCACCCAACCATCCTAAGGTGCAGAAGCTGACCGTGCTCCTGTCCAAGTTGTTGGTACTGCAGTCCCTCCCTTTCCAAATGGTTGACTCTGCACCGTTCAGAGAACTAATGTCTTGTGCCTAGCCGAGATGGAGATTTCCAAGCCGTAATTTCTTTTCCAAAAAGGCAGTACCAGCACTTCATAAAGGTGGGCCAGTCCTTGAGCTTATCGGTTTGTTCCAAGGTGCACGGCAGCACGGACGTCTGGAGCTGTAACTACGGTCAGGGCCAGTACATGTCCTTTACGGCCCACTGGATGAATGTGCTTCCTGCCCAGGCACACCAACAACTTGGACAGGAGACGCCGCTTTCTCCTCCAAGTTGTCAAACTGCGGCTCCTGCGCCATTGACCGCCTCCTCCACCACCACCATCATCTCAGCCTCCACAAGTACTGCTCCATCATACCACATGTGTAGGGCACAGCGGTGTCATGCAGTTCTACACCTGGCTTGCCTCGGCGAATGAAGTCACACAGGGGAGGAACTGCTCCGCGTCATGCAGCAAGAAAACGTTGTGTGGCTTTCTTCGCGCCAACTGCAAATCGGAACCATGGTGACGGACAATGGGAGTAACATGGTGTCCGCGCTGCACCGAGGAGGGATGGTCCATGCGCCCTGCATGGCGCACGTGTTCAATCTGGTTGTGAAAAGGTTCCTGAAGTCTTCCACCAATCTTCAGAAGATTCTGAAAATGGCCAGGAAACTGTGCATGCACTACATCCATTTCTACAAAGCAAGGAACACCCTCCTCGACTTGCAGCGGCAGAACGGCCTCCCCAAACACACTCTGATATGCGATGTTTCCACCCGCTGGAATTCCAGCCTGCACATGTTGGACCGACTGTATGAACAGAGAAAGGCCATTAATGATTTTTTGATGATCCAGGCGGACAGGAGTACTCCCCTGTATAACTTTGATGTCAGCCAGTGGCAGCTCATGCGTGACACCTGCCGTTTGTTGAGGCCATTCGAGGAGGCCACGTTATTTGTCAGTCGCCAGGACTACGGGATGAATAACGTCATTCCACTGCTTCATTTCCTGGAACAGATGCTGAAAAATCTGTCTGGGCAGGGGACTGGAGATGTGGCGACCACATCTCGCTGCCACATGAGTCCGGTGGGGACTGAAATGGAGAAGGAGGAAGACATTGGAGCAGAAGCATTGTCTGGTGAAATGAGTGGATTTTCTACCCAGGTGACAAGAGAGGAGGAGCAGGAGCAGCTGGAGGAGGTCGATGGAGATGAGGAAGACGAGGCAGATGACCCGCAAGCACCGTGGCAGTATACAGTGGAGATGGAGGCAGGGAGTCCCTCTGAGTCACTTGTGCAGATGGCCCGCAGCATGCTGATTTGCCTGGCTAGTGACAGCCGAATATTCAACATCCAACAGAGGGATGATTTCTGGCTCTCCATCCTATTGGACCCTCGCTACCGGTCCAAAATGGGAGCCTTTTTCCCAGCTGCTGAGAGGGAGGACAAACTCAAATACTATAGGGAAATCCTCCGTAGTCAATTGGCCGCTGCCTATGTGCCACATCGTCCCTCCTCTGACAGGTCTGACCGGGGGGGTTCTTCAGCACTCACGTACTACTGCTACCGCTGCTGGGGGACGGTGGGGGGTCGGAGCAGTACCAGCTCCATCAGCAGCAACCTAAGTCTGGAGTCACTGATGAGCAGCTTCCTTCACCCGCCTAGTGAGGAGGGCAGTCGCCAGCAGCAGCAGCAGCAGGACCTGGAGCAGACCCTGAACCAACAGGTGGTGGCCTACTTGGACAGCACTCTGCCACCCCAGTTAGAAGATCCGCTGGACTACTGGGCAGCCAAACTGGATGTGTGGCCGCAACTTGCCGAGTTTGCAGTGGAGAAGCTGTCCTGCCCGGCCAGTAGTGTGGCATCAGAGCGGGTGTTCAGTGCGGCGGGGGCCATCGTTACCCCAAGGAGAACCCACTTGTCCACGGGAAATGTGGAACGACTGACCTTTGTCAAGATGAATCAGGCGTGGATCGGCCAGGATTTCCACACACCAATGCCTTAGGCGTCAGACTACATCAGCCATGACGCCTCACCCAAACTGTGAGAAATGAGTCTGGGTTCAAACTACCTACTTCAGCCACTATTCTGATGCTGCTACCCGCCTGATGCCACACATCTGCTGACAGTTTCTCCATCTGCCTACCACCATCTTTACCAGGGACTGGTATTGCCACCCACCTCCACACAGAATGTCATTGTGCCACTGTCTGACCTCATGCTGCTGCTGTGGCTGCTGCCGTGACCTCCACTCTCTGTCATTGTTCCACTCTGTGGCCTACTCCTGTTTTTGCCACCTCCAGAATGTCATTGTGCCACTCTCTGACCTCATGCTGCTGTGGCTGCTGCCGTCACTTCCACACTCTGTCACTGATGTTGCCAACTGAGCCCTCAGCTTGTTTTTTTCCAGCTTTCGCTGGCATGACTTTATCAGGCTATATTCCCGCTTCAGTTTTTTGGTCAGTTTTGCCCTCTTAAGTGCCCAGAGAATTTTATAGTGAAGCGATTCTAAGAGCGGCGGCAGTCATCTGCGTGTCATACTAAAACACAACATTGTATGAAGACCAAACCAAGCTCCCTCTGCATATTTAAGCATGGCACAACATTCTACAGCACCCTGCAGGCTCTGTGCGGCCTGGAAATAGCTGTCTTTTAACGCGATTCGTCCCGAAGCAATTCGGACCGAAACGAATTTTGTCGGAAAATTCGGCGAAGTCACCGAATCTAATTTTTGAGAAATTCACCCATCTCTAGTGATAACCTGTAGAATTCATCTTACATGTTATTTAATGTGAAATGTGACCATTATAAAAAAAAATTAACAATTTTAAAAATGTAAAACAAATTATGCAGCAATTTATTTGCAAACTTAAACTATATCCCCCAAAAGTACAACTTCCTCCATATAAAACAAGACTTCTGAAACGCAGGGAGGCAAAAACTAAAAGAAAAAAAATTAGCTGGTCATTAAATACTTTTCAGGCCTTCGGCTTAAGGGGCTAATTATGAGTTTCAGAAGACTCGGGATACATTCTTTTATCTCTGCTGCAGCCACAGCCGCCTGCATAAAACCTGACCTGGTCAAAAACACCTCTCCTTTCAAGTCTGATGTCTTTAAAAGGAATATTGTCCGAAAATGACCCACTGTTTAAATCAGGTTTTTATGTGAATGTAAAACACTTATGGGATTTTTTTTTTCTATACTTTATATTTTGGAATAGTGAAAACTTCCACTTTTCACACTGACCAGAGAAGCCTTGTAATAGGTTGACACTTCCTGTTCATTAGAGCTCCTTACTTAGCAGTCTCATTAACATCAAAGGCAGGATTACATGGAAAGGTAACACCTCAGTAATAAAGCTGGAGGCAGACAGGATTCACTATTGACATAAGGTCACAGCTCACCTCCTGGTTTCCCTCTTGAGTGACCCCTGCACAGTTAACAGAGCATATAATCAAAACTCTCCTGGAGAAATCATAGAAGACAATTTCCTATATTGGTATGACTTCTGTAAAGCAAATTTCTGCTTTCACAGCTCAAGGCTCAAGCAAGGTAGACTCTTCCCCACCTCCCTGAAATCATGTACAAGAAATATATTTAAAAAAAAAATACATTTAAAATTAAAAACAGTTTATGAAAATGAGAATGCTTAAATATTTATTTTGAATGATTAAAATATATAAATACATAGGAAAGACACTTTAACTTCCAATCTTCCAATCACTTTTAACTCTACAAGGATTAACCTTCACATTAACCCTCTGGAGATGCAGACAATTTTCATTCATTTCTTTCATCTCACCTTCCAAGAGCCATAACTTTATAAAAGCTTGTTTTCTTCAAGAAGATTTAGAATTTAATTGAACATTATTTGTGGGGTGAAATGAAAAAAAACACAATTCTGGATTCCATCTCCTGTAAAAATGGCATATCTTTTTTTTAAAAGGATTAAAAAGTGTATTTAAAAAAAAAATCCTATAAATCACTATATTCTGAAACCCACAATTCTTTTTCTAGGTGGGGTGACTTTTATAGGTACAGTAATACCAGTCATGTTTAGCATTTTGATTGTTTATTTCTATGTGATAAATGGAAAAAACGGAGGGCTTTAGAATTTTTTTAATCTATTTTTTTTATTTTTTATATATATTTTAAAAACTTTTCTTTCACTCAAACTTTTATTATCATTGTGGGACTTAAACATTCACCTGATGCCTTGTGCAATATATCAGTATAATGCAAATTACTGCTCTTCTATTTCTTTTTTAAGGTTCCTAATAGTATCAGTTCCTGAGCCCACATCATATTTCGTTGGCGCACATCACTAAGGCTGAGTTGATATAATGTATTTTATGCACATTTTGGAAAATTAAATAAGCATAATTATGCATAAAAAATGTACCTATACTGCCCCATTGTTTTCAGTGGGGATATATGCCACCGTCCACCCTATAGCTGTGGCGAGTATTTTTACAGAAGCAGTAATGCGCCTAGCTTTGCCGAACCACATTCATATATGAGTAAGGGTCATGTGACCTGAAACGCGTCGGTCTTGGCCATCTACCAACAAGCCCATACTGGTGTTCACCTATGTTTTGTACTTAACAGCAATAGCGCTGTGGATTTTAAGAGATGTGAAATAAAGAAAGCACATGCAAATTTTAAACAAGATTCCGACTGCAGTGATTCTTCTATTCAGTAAGTGCTGATCAACTACTGCTTTTTTGATTCAAGTTGCGAATGAAGGGTGCCGCCCAGAATCTTGCACTGCAAACAGCTTGTGAGTAGTTTTGGATCCACGCATAAGGAGGTGAGCTGTCTATTCCTTCGTTGGATTTGTTGCATACATTCATATATGTGTCCAATCTTACGAATGTGGTGTGACATACCGCTATAACGCCCCCAGAACATCCCTTCATGTTAGGCGCATTCGAAAGTGTTGAGTCTTACGAACATTGCGCATAACACATACGTTAGGCGCAATAGACATCTTAGCTGGTTCAGTTAGGTGCATTGTACACCAGAAAAAGGGTGAAAAACCCTTTCATACATGTCGCCCATAGTGTCTAGGATTCTGGAGAAGGGTCGATGATCTAGGGATTTATTCTGATTGCCAGATTGGAGTCGGGAAGGAAATTTTCCCTAAAATGAGGACAATTGGCTTCTACCTCATGGGGCTTTTTGCCTTCCTCTGGTTCAACACTTTAGCACAACTTGAACTTGATGGACCTCTGCCCTTTTTCTATGTAACTTACAAACTATGATTCCAACAAGAACAAGCCCCTACACAGCTCTGTAAACAAAAAAATAAAGAAGTCTCGGATCTCAGACTATGGAAATGCAAAAACATGTTTCCTTTTTCAAATAAGGGTTTTTTATTGTGTAAATGCAGTAAAACATAAAAAATGGTATTACCGTAATCGTATCCTAACCTGCTGAGTTAAGTTAACATGTCATTTATATTGCACAGTGATCGTTCAAAAAAATAAATAAAACACTACCAGGGTTGTTGTATTTCCTTCATTCCACCTCCTAAAAACCTTAATAAAAAGCAATCAGTGTCATATGAACCCCAATGGTACCAATGAAAACAACAACTCATTCTGAAAAAATCAAACTCTTAATTTCTATGTACAAAAAAATATAAAAAGTTATGGTTATAAAAATATAACATAAAAATGCAAATTTTGCATAAGCATTTCTACTATGTATAAGTAGTAAAACATAGAAAACTAAATAAAATTTAAATTGTAATTGTACCAATCTACATAGTAAAGTTGTCAAGTCATTGATAACACTGTTTTTTTTTTTCACGGCCCAATGCTAAAAGAACTGTGAAACTCCTGTGGGCCCAAAATGCCCAATACACCCCCGGATGAATTTACTAAGGGGTGTTGGTTCCAAAATCACTTCTGGAAGGTTTCACTTGTTCTGGTACTTTGGGGCTTTGTAAATGAGACCTGGCACCCATTAAAATCTGTGTTCCAATAGCCAAATAGTGCTCCTTCCCTTGTACACCCTGCCATGCACACAAACAGCAGTTTACAACCTAATATAGGGTAATGACAAACGTTGAAGAAATTGCATTTTGGGGTATTATTTTTTCCAGGATTCCTTTTTTAAAATGAAACATTTTCAGGTAAGGCTGTGAAAATGAAAAATCTTACTACACCTGTGGATGTATTGTTTAAGAGCTGTAGTTTACAAAATGAGTTTTTTTAGGGGTGTTTATTACGTTTTAGCCTTACGGTGTACGCAAACTTGAGATGGTGTCTGAAGAAAAAAATAACTGAAAAGGAGACCCCAAAAACCAGTAGGTGCTCCTCCAACTCTGAGGCTTGTTGTTGAGTCAAACAGCGCACTAGGGTCACATATGGGATATCTTTAAAAATAGCAGTAAATAAGCGATTAAAATAAAAAATGTGCAAAAAAATTTTTTTTTACATTTCACCTTCACTTTTCTTTAATTTCTGTAAGACACTCAGCAGATTAAACAGGTTTTGCAATGAAGTAAAATTGATGCGGCAAGCTTGAAATGAAATTATAAACATTTTCACTATTCATCTATATTAAAAATTCAGTACCACTTTTATTTTAGCTGCTACTTTAGAGATCCATTTTGTACAGCTCACTTCCAGGGGATACGACCAGTGTCAAGAACTCCTCAGTCTTGGCTGCACATGTTCATACATTATCTCTCCTCTTAGGCAGCTACTGTCAGTCTCTTTCCTACCTAGTAATCACACACACTCACTGCTGAGCAAGTGTTGAATCCCAGGTGCTGTCATTCTACTCCTGTCCTCTGTACTGTACTGTAATTAGTCAAACAGCGCAAATAAGTAAAAAGAGACCTCAATCAGGTGTGTGCATTAAGACAAAAAAATCCACATTTGGTTCCTGCAGGGATTTGAACCTAGGACTCCTATGTTGGAAGGCAAAAGCACTAAGCTACAGTGTAGATACTCACAGCTCTTTACATTTATAGACCTTTGTTTGACTAGAGTGAGCACACTGTAAATAAGAGCATGGTGAGGTCAAGATTGCTAGGTCACATGAAATGCAACTCAAACATCATACACACGCCTTTTGAGCACACTGATAGCTGAATAAAGACATGGTATGAATAACGTATGAAATGCCATCATAGCAAAACCCCTTTGACAAACTTCTTAAATGCTGTTTTGAATACATTAAGGGGTGAAAATTATTACATGAAATCATTTAGGAGGATATTTAACACACAGACCTCTCAAAGCCACATCAGAACTGGACTGGTCCTTTAAAAATCTGTGTTGCAAATTTTTTTGAAAATGTGAAAAAATTAATAATAATGTGCTAAAAAAAACTATTTTGTGTGGTATAACCATTTGTCTTACAGTACATGCATAATTTTAAGAATTTATGAAAGTTTTACAAAATGTACCTTTTCTCACAGATAAACAGATTGTATGGACCTAAATTTATTACTAACTTAAAGCACAATGTATCACAAGAAAAACAATCTTTGAATCCCATGGATAGGTAAAATGTGCAATAGAAAAAGAGAGAGAGAAAGCGCTCCCTAGCGCAAGTACTGCGACTTAGATGTAACAGTTAGTATATAATCTCCTATACACTAACCTTAATGAGTTGTGCAGGAAAAGGCACAAAACTCAGAAGAGCCTTCAGTTAATTGAAGAACTGACAGTGGAGAGGATCGCTGCTGTCTGGTTGTAAAGCCCTGGAGCCGTCATGGAGCCGGGTATGTAGATATGCAGGTAATGGAATATCCAATGAATTACCACTGGATTCCCGTAGTTCAACAACCCAAATGACTGCGCTGAACCTCTTACTCTGTCATCAGGATTTTATTTCTTGAAAAGGAAAACGTGCTTCGTATGCTAAAGCACACTTCGATGGAACTGATGAAGTGTGCTTCAGTGTAAAAAACGCGTTTTCCTTTTCAGTTCCTGATAACTGAGTAAGAGGTTCAGCGCAGTCATTTGGGTTGTTGAGCTATTGGAATCCAGTGGTAATTCATTGGATATCCCATTACCTGCATGGATAGGTAAAATTAATTCCCACATAAAGTGACACATGCCAGATTTAAAAAATAGGGCTTTGTCAAGAATGTCCAAACTTACTCCGTTGGTAACGGGTTAAGCTTAAATGTGTGTGCCATATGTGACAGGACAACTTCAGAAGTCTTCTAGATTTTATAAACCTATGGATCAGAGCTTGCACATGGGTACACTACACAATATATGGCGGGTAATTTTAATTCTATGCCTCTTACACACAGCATTTTTGATGCGTCTCTGAATGTGTTTTATGTGCAGAAATGTACAGCATTAATTGCTGTGCCTTTCTGCACAAAAAATGCACCCAAAAAATGCTCCGTGTGAAAGCACCCTTACTGTACTGGTTGTGAGTGTTTTTACTTTTATCCCACTGTTCATCATTGGGCACAATTAGCTCTTTATTTCATTGTGCCACACCCTTGAAATGAATTCAAATGAATTTCATGTTCAGTGCAAAGGGTCCCAAAATGTGTATATACTATGAATTATTCAAAATCATTCAGTCCAAAAGTTTGTGCACTTTGAAGCTTCCAGCAGGGTTTTAAGATAAACTGAGTAAAAATGAAATGAGTTATAAGCTGTTAAAGTAAGTATATATTTTTAGGACATTCTGCAATTCCCTTTTTCTTTGTTTCTTGCTTTCTCTTATTCAACAGAGTTACAAAATAGAAATAAAGCATTTTTGTATTAATAGTGTGACTATATAAACTTCAGCCTTAATCATCTTATACCAGAAGCCAGGGGTGAAACAATAACCTAGCCAGGCCCCTGAAGTAGGGGGATCACCATTGGCATCACTACCAGGATGTACGTACAATACAAATTATGGTGGAGCAGAGACCCATTGACTCCCTGCCACAACAATTATCCTTGTAAGCTGCAGGCTGTTTTAGATGTGTAGCTCAAAAGACGCCCGAAGTAACCGTAGATCAAAACAATACAGCAAAGTAAATGCAATGATGTGATTGTATCAATCAACAATTAGTGTGTACTGGGAGGAGACTCGGTGTGTGAATGGTGAAAGATAAGCTTTAATTTTTTTATTTTAAATATTACAAAGACGGAAGGCCAACCTACCTCATGTGAGGGGACAATCAACCTATTTACCTAATGTGGAGGCCTACATAGTGGGGGAATGCCTTATTTGGCTACCTACTGACTTTGGGGCCTAAGTACATACCTTCTGGGGGTCCCATATACCTACCTATCTACTGGGGGCCCTACCTTACCACCTACCTAGAGGGAGGCCTATGTACCAACTTATGTACTGGGGGCCCTATATACAGTATCTTCCTACTAGAGGAGGCCCTATATATCTATCTACTAAAGGAAGCCTTATAGTAAGGGATACTATACACCTATCTACCTACTAGGGGAGCCTATGTACTTACCTACCTGGTGGCCCAATATACCTTTCTATCTATTAGGTGGTACCTACCTATACCAACCTATCTACTGGGGAACACTATGTATTGAGGGGAGCTTTATATGTACCTACTGGGGGGACCTTATATAGTTGCCTACTGGTGACCTATGTACCTACTGGTGGCTTATGCACCAAAGGGGGGCATTATTAACATATGGGGTGCTATGGAAAGGGAGTTTGTATAGAGATGGAAATTGGTAGGGAAATGCTGTAAAAGTGGAGTCTAACATGTTTGTTTGGTGAATCCTGAGGGACGAATTGTGACTGGGAGAAGACATTGAGATGCTCTGGACCACATGAATAAAGAAAAGGGAAAAAGAATGATCCTCACCTGTTAATCCCTGGATATAATTGTACTGTAATCACTTTTATGTCTGGAGTAGTGTTGAGCGATTATTATCGACAAAGTTGAAATCGGCACGGTATTTACGTTGATCGGATTTTTTAGATCACGCGATAATTTAGGTTAAAATCTGTGCATAATCTATTAATATCGCGCCATTTTCGGCGCTTCCTGTCATTTTGGCGGCCAGCAAATCAGCTTACAGAATAGAGCAGGGTGAGATGTGTGTGCGACATCATGACTGGGATGTGTATGGTTGCGATTGGCTGGAAAAATCACATGACCTCGTTTTACATAGAACAGCCCTTCCTGTTCATGATCAGTGTGTGTCAGTATCTCAAAGCAGTAGGACATGCGCTCTGCCTCTGTGCAAACAGCTCAGCGAAATTATTCTATTTGTTCACAGAGACAGCTCTACTTTTAGCTGTGATCCTTAGAACTTAGTTAGATCAGAGATTTGCAGATTTTAGGTAGTTAGGCAGAGAATTTTAAAGGAGCATCTACCACTGTAAAGTCACGAGGGGGAACGGGGAGGGGGAGTGGGGCCCGCGGGCGAAAACAGACAAGCTCTTTAAAAAATACTGGATATTGTGCACCCAGACTTAGTGTAGACATTGCATTGCAATAGCTTTATTATTAACAGTTTTCTGTTGAAATATTACTTGGATATTGGGCAGCTTGAACTTAAATTAGGATACAGATCTTGTCTATAGTAATTGGCAGTCTAAAATTGTAAGGTGCAACCTCCACTATTATTATCTGTAATAACATTTCCAGATAGGTGTTCTTTTTCAATTTTGCCCAGTCCAGCTTTGTTAATAGAGCCACCACCGTGGGCAGTTAAAAATTTGGAATCCAGTAATTATGGATAAGACACCACTGGTTGAATTGATAGATGCAAAAAAATCCTTTTATTATCCGTATACATTTTCCAGATACGTGTTTTTTCATTTGGGGGCGCAGAGCGAGCTTTGTTGAATAAAGCCCACGTATGCAGTTAAATTGGCATCCAGCAATTTTTGGTAGTCCACCAAACAGTGAATTGATTAAGTGCCAAAATACCTTTATATCCCGGAAGACATTTCAGATACTTGTTTTTTTTCCACTTTGACCAGTACCCAGCTTTGTGATAGAGCCCTAACCATGCAGTTAACTATTGAATCCAGCAATTGTAAGTCACCAAGGTGAAATTGATAGGTGCCAAAAAACCTTTTTATATCCGTATACATTTCAGAATTCGTGTTTTTTTTTCACTTTGGCACAGGCCCAGCTTTTGTTTATAAGAGCCCCCCCTTGCAGTTAAATTTGAATCCAGCAATTTTTGTAAGTCACCACTTGGTGAATTGATAGGTGCCAAAAATACCTTTTATTATCTGTATACATTTCAGATACGTGTTTTTTTTTTTTTCACTTTGGGGCGCAGGCCCAGCTTTGTTGAATAGAGCCACCTTGGCAGATTAAATTTGAATCCCAGCCAATTTGTTGTAAGTCAACCCACAGGTGGAATTGATTGGTGCCAAAAATAACTTTTTATTATCCGTATAACATTTCCAGATAAACGTGTTTTTTTTTCACTTTGGGCACAGGGGCCAGCTTTGTTGATAGAGCCACCTATGCCAGTTAAATTTTGAATCCAGCAATTGTAGTAAGTCCACCACAGGTGCATTGATAAGGTGCCAAAAAATACAATTTATATTATCTGTATAACATTTCAGATACGTGTTTTTTTTTCCCACTATGGGCACAGGCCAGCTTTGTTGATAGAGCCAACCTTGCATGAGTAAATTTGAATCCAGCAATTTTGTAGATCCCACCACAGGTGATTATGATAGGTGCCAAAAATACCTTTTTATTATCCGTATACATTTCAGATACGGTGTTTTTTTTCACTTTGGCACAGGCCAGCTTTTTAGGATTAGAGCCCCCGTTGCAAGTTTAAATAGTTGAATCCAGCAATTTTTTTTAGTCACCCACTGGTGAATTGATAAGGTGCCAAAAATAACCCTTTTAATTATCTGTAATTCATGTCAAGAAATTAAAAACGTGTTTTTTTTTTTCACTTTGTGGGGCGCAGCCAGCATTGTTGATAGAAGCCACCTTTAGCAAGTTATAAAATATTTGAATCCCAGCAATTTAGTAGTCACCACAAGGTGGAATTGATAATGGTGCCAAAAATACCTTTTAATAATCCGTATACTTTCAGATACGTGTTTTTTTTCACTTTGGCACAGCCACATTTGTTGATAGAGCCCACCTTTGCAGTTTAAATTTGAATCCAGCAATTTTTGTAGTCACCACAACGGTGAATTGAATTAGTGCCAAAATACTTTTATTATCCGATAACATTCAAGATACGTTGTTTTTCTCCACATTTGCCCATCCAGTCTTTGTTGAAGAGCACCTTGGCAGTTTTAAATTTTTGAATCCACAATTTTTGCTAGTCACCACAGGTGAATTGATAGGTGCCAAAAATACCTTTTATTATCCGAATACATATTCAGATACATAGTTTTTTTTACTTTTTTGCCCAGTCCACCTTTGTTGATAAGAGCCACCCCTTGCAGTTTATATTTGGAATCCAGCAATTTTGTAGACACCACAGGTGAATTGATAGGTTGCCTAAAAATACCTTTATATTATCCGAATACATTTCAATACGTGTTTTTTTCACTTTTGGCACAGAGGCCCAGCTTTGTTGATAGAGCACCGTTGCTGTTAAATTTGAATTCTCAGGCCAATTTTGTAGTCACCACAGGTGAAATTGATAGGTGCCCAAAAATACCTTTTATTATCCGTAATACATTTCAGATACTGTTTTCTCACTATTTGTTTTTCCCAGCCAAGCTATTGTTGGTAGAGCCATCATAAACAGTAAAATTTGAAACCACAGCAATTTTGTAGTCACCACAGGTGAATTGATAGGGTACAAAAATACCTTTTATTATCCTTGTAATAAATTTCAGATACGTGTTATTTTATTTTTTCACTTGGCGCAGGCCCAGCTTTGTTGATAGAGCCACCTTGCAAGTAAATTTGAAATCCAGCAATTTTGGGTAGTCACCCACAGTGAATTGAGTAGGATAGCCAAAAAACCTTTTTATATAACCCGTAACATTTCAGATACGTGTTTTTCATCCACTTTTGCCCAGTCCACCAGCTTTGGGTGGGATAGAGGCCCACCTTGCATGTTTAAATTTGAACCAGCAATTTTGTCAGTCCCACCCACAGTGAATGTGAAGGTGGCCAAAAATTCCTTTATACCTAAACATTTCAGATACGCGTGTTTTTTTTCACTTTGGCGCAGGCCACTTTGTTGATAGAGCCACCCTTGGCAGTTAAATATTTGTAATCCAGCAATTTTGTAGTCACCACAGGGAATTGATGTTGCCAAAAATACAATTTTTAATAATCCGTATACTTTATCAGATACATAGGTTTTTTTTTTACTTTTTGCCAGCCCACACTTGTTGATAGAGCCCACCTTGCAGTTAAATTTGAATCCAGCAATTAGTAGTCACCAAACAGGTGGAATTGATAGGTGCAAAAAATAACCTTTTATAAATCCGAATACATTACAATACGTGTTGTTTTTTTCACTTTGGCTCAGGCCACTTAGGTGTGATAGAAGCCACCTTGCTGTTAAATTTGAATTCAGTCAATATTGAAGCTCACCACAGGTGAAATTGAAGTGCCAAATATACCTTTTATTATCCTATATATTTTTCAGAATATAACGTGATTTTTTCAACTTTTCTTTTTGGCCCCCAGTCCCAAGCTTTGTGGTAGAGCCACTTACCAGTGTAAATATGAAACCAAGCAAATTTTGTAGTCACCACAGGTGAAAGTGATAGGTGCCAAAATACCTTTTATTACTGGTATAAATTCAGATACGTGTTTTTTTCCACTTTGGCGCAGGGCCCAGCTTTGAGTGAATAGAGCCCACCCTTGAGCCAGTTAAAATTTGAATCCAGCAAAAGTTTTTGTGTCCACCAAGGTTGAATTGATAGGTGCCAAAAGACCTTTTTAACTATCCGATACCAATTAGATACGTTTTTTTTTTTTTTCACTTGGTTAGACCAGTCCGCTTTTTGTTTGATAGAGCCACCTTGCAGATAAATATGATCCCAAAGCAATTTGGTTAGTCACCAACAGGTAAAATTGAAAGGTGCCAAAAAATACCTTTTATTATCTGTATACATTTCAGATACGTGAGTTTTTTTTTCACTTTGGGCACTGGCCCAGAATTGTTGATGAGAGCCACCTTGCAGGTTTAATTATCAAATACAGCAATTTGTGTAGTCCACCTCAGGTGAATTGAAATAGGTGCCAACAATACCTTGAATTATCCCGTATACATGTTGCCCAGAATACGTGTTTTTTTTCCACTGGCACAGGCCAGCTTTGTTGATAGAGCCACCTTGGCAGTTTAATTTGACCTCCAGCAATTTTGTAGTCACCACAGTGAATTTTAATCAGGTTTGCCAACAAATACATTTTTATTTATCCACGTATACATTTCAGAAATACGTGTTTTTTCTCACTTTTGGCCCAGTCCCAGCTTAGTTGATAAGAGCCACCTTGCAGTATAAATTTTGAAATCTCAGCCAATTTTGTAGGTCACCCAGTGAATTGAATAGGTGCCCAAAAATACCTTTTATTAATCCCGTATACAATCAGATACGTGTTTTTTTTTTTCCACTTTTGGTTGGCGCAGGCCATCATGTGTTGATAAGAGCCACCTTGTGCAGTTTAAATTTGAATCCAGCCAATTTTGTGGTAAGTCAACCACAGGTGGGAATTGATAGGGGCCAAAAAATACACTTTTTTATATCCCGTATACATTTCAATTAACGTGGTTTTTTTCCTTTTGGCCACAGGCCCATCTTTGTTAATAGAGCCACTTGCAGTAAAATTTGTTGGAATCCAACAATATTATAGTCCACCAACACAGGTGAATTGAATTAGGTGGCCCAAAAAATACCTTTTTTAATTTATCCGTATACATTTCAGATATGTGTTTTTAAGGCAATTTGGTGCGCAGCGCCCCAGCTTGTTGATAGAGCCACCTTTGGAGTTTAAAATTTGAATCCAGCAATTTTTTAGTCACCACAGGTGAATTGATAGGTTGCCCAAAAATACCTTTTATTAATCCGAATACCTTTCAGATACGAGTTTTATCACTTTTTGGGCACAAGGCTAGCTTTGTTGATAGAAGCCACTTTTTGCAGTTAAAAATTTGAATCCAGCAATTTGTAAGTTCCACCCACAGGTGAAATTGGATAGGTCCAAAAAATAACTTTTTAATTATCCGTATACATTTCAGATACGTGTTTTTTTTCACATTTGGCGCAGCCAGCATTGTTATAAAGCCACCTTGCCAGTTAATTTGGAATCCAGCAATATTGTAGTCACACCAAGGTGAATGAATAGGATGCCAAAAATACCATTTATTATCCGTAAACATTTTCAGATACGTGTTTTTTTTTCACTTGGCACAGGCCCAGCTTTTGTTGATAGAGACCACCTTGCAGTTACAATTTGAATCCAGCAATTTATAGTCACCACAGTTGGAATTGAAGGTGCCAAAATACCTTTTTATTATCCGTATAACATTTCAAGATAACTGTTTTACTCACTATGCCCAGTCCAGCCTTTTGTTGATAGAGCCACCAAGCAGTTAAAAATTTGAATCCAGCAATTTTGGTAGTCACACAGGTGGAATTGATAGGTGCCCAAAAAAATACCTTTTATTATCTGTATACCCAATTCAGATACTGTTTCCTCACGTTTGCCCAGTCCAGCTTGATTGATAGAGCCACCTTGCAGTTTTAAATTTGTGAATCCAGCCAATTTTTGTAAAGTCCCACCACAGTGTGAATTGAATAGGTGCCAAAAAATACGCCTTTTATTATCGTGATACATTTCAGATACGACGTGTTTTTTTTCCGACTTTGGCGCAAGGCCAGCTTTGTTTGAATAGAGCCACCTTGCAGTTAAATTTCAATACAGCAATTTTTGTAAGTCAAAGTCACCACAGTTGGAATGGATAGGTGCCAAAAATACTTTTATTTCGGTATACAATTCAGACAACTATGTTGTTAGTTTCCACTTTGGCAAAGGCCCAGCTTTGTTATACAAGCCACCTTGGCAGTAATTTCAATACAGCAATTTTGTTTATTTGATTTGAGGGCTATGAGAAATAGCCCTTGTGTTTTGCCCGTCCATTTAATAAGAGACGTTCCAAAACTCTTCCATAACCCTCCTCTTCAAATTTTAATCTTTCCTGGTGAACATGGAGCCGAAAATGGCAAGGTGAAAGCGAGCCAAAGGAGGGGGGTAGGAAATGGGATGTAGAGGTACGAGAGAAAGGTGCTCCTACCAGTGCTGCAGACAACCACCATGCCCAATAAAGATCGTCGGTTGCCAAGGACCGTCCCCCACCCAGGCCCTGACATCGATGGGGTCAGTGCCCTGTGAAACTCAGTAACCGAACAGCGTTCACCAATAACTGATCTTCAAGTGGGTTAATGCAAACCTGCCATCAGCAAGTCCTTACCTCTCGTCCTCCCATTCACGGCCACAAATGTCGTCATGCAGCCATCATCATCATCCCGGTCCCCAACCTTAAAGCGAAAGCAGCCCAAATGTCAACCTCGTGAACCCACCACTGTGGATAATCCAGATTTTCCGAAGACCTCTTTGGAAAATGACAAATCGGTTGGTGTCAAGAAGCATGTTAAAAGATCAAAAGGCCAAAGAGGAGATTTTTTTCTGCTCTGACCCCATTACGATGCATCAGAGGAGGAGAAGGAAAAACCGGTCAATCGGGGAAAAATCCCGGGCGGTCGGGGAACGCCTTGCAGTGCCTCTTTCTTTACCCCCCAGCTCCTGGATGCAGAAAGTCGGACGACCCCCCAATCACCGTTTATGGAAGAGATGATTACGACATTGCGGACCATCCTGGTCTTTTTTCCCCAGAATTTTTCTTCGACGCTTCAATCATGGGCGAGGAGGAAACGATGGGGTAATGTCCAATACGGTCCCCCCCCCTCAAAAAGGGAGAGGGCGGTCACAGAAGTCCGCTGAAAAAATTCGCCATTGGCGGTAGCGGAAACACCACTCCTCGCTTATCGCCGTCAAAAAGGTTTCCGGGGAACCTCTCAAGCCTGGGCCTTCTTTGAAAAGCCTCTGATTCACCCAGCGATGTCATATGCCGCCTTTGCCGTAAACGCATAAATTAGAGGCAAGAATCTTAGGTGTTTAACCACCACCAACATGTCTCGTCAAATGCGGAATGCATGAGTTGAAATGGAGGCAACCCACTTGGCCAAAAAAGGCCAGACCGACGCCGGGCTTCCAAACCCACTGTCACACCCTCTTTTCTCCGCCTCCTCCTCCCCCGCCACCAACCAAGCGTTCCTCCAGCTGCCCATGTCTCTCAGAGTCATGATCGGGGATCAGCCTCCGTTTTCAGCCTCCACCGTCACCCGAGTACCACCAGCACCACCAGAGACCCACCCAAAAAATATCTCCCCTCACGCAATCTCCGCTCCTCACAGGACCTTCTCCTTGCCTCTCCCCCCCTTATCAGTCCTCACAAAACCGTCTCCAAGACTTCTCCGTGCTTCACCCACACTCTGGAACTCACTGCCCCAACACATCAGTCCACTTTCACCAGCTTCAAAAGCAACCTGAAAACCCATTTCTTCAGGCTTGCCTATAACCTACAATAACCCTGCTGTCATTTACACCGTCCACATACATGTCTGCCCCTCACCTTCCTGTCTTTTTCCCCTCCTTGTAGATGGTAAGCCCTCGCGGGTGGGGTCCTCTCTCCCTCTGTCGTGCCAATTGTCATTCATAATTATCACTGTACTTTTTTTGACTTATGTTGTGTATGTAACCCCCTCGAATGTACAGCGCCCTGGAATCAATGGCGCTTTAAAATAAATAATAATAATAATAATAATAATAATCCTACCCCTTCTCCTCCCGCCAGTTTGATGACCTGCACGCCGTACAGTGGCCAGTCTCGCAGCCAGCTTTCTGTCTTCCAGGTTTGGGAGCAGAAGAAACACTTTAACCCAAACCATCCCAAAAACCAAAAGCCTGAATTTTCGGCATTGCCAGGCTTTTGGCCTTGGAAAATTGTTGCCTTTCCGTTGGTGGACACAGATGGGTTCCGCAACGTCATGGCCCTTGCCTGCCCCAAAATCCAGATGCCGAGCGGGGCATTTCTTCGCCAAAAAAGGGGGCCGCCCCTCCCCCTGGCCAACCACGTGTCATCAAAATTCAAGTGGTTGTTTGGCATTTTGTGCGGAAAAGTCCATCTCACCCCCGGGGACACATGGTCTATAAGCAAAACCAAGCCGTATATTCTTGGAAAAGCTACGGGGGGTGGTGGGGGATGTCTCCCGGGGGGGGGACGGTGGCTCTCATGTCGGCGCACACCTTCAAAACCGCGGGATGGCGCAGGGTCTTTCCCCCCCCCCCAAGGCCCTCTGGTGGCAAAAAACTCCCCAGAAAAAACCGGGCCATGTTAAATTAACTGTCTTGGAGACCGTCCACACACAGGTCGGGGCTGTGGACGGCTCTCCCCAAGAGACGGCGCTGGCTGGGTGACAAGAACCTTGTGCCAGGGAAAAGGGGGTTTGTATAAAAGGGCGAAATCTGTGGGCCCCCCTTAAAAATCGGTAGGCTGGAGCACCCTCCCTTGCCTGGCACTGTCATGAACCTCGTCGTCCAGAAATTTTTCTAAAAAAACGCTCCCCCGGGGCTGGACTTGCCTGCTGAAAAAAGGCTCGAGGTCCTGAGTTCGCACTTCCGGCGTTCGCACCCCTGCTTCGTCCCGCCTGGCTGCGTTAACAGCGTTCAAGCTCGGCCTCCCCGTCAACCGTTCTCTTTGTTGACGTGGGCAACACGTGGAATTCACCCTCACACAGGCTCCAGCGATTGTGGGAGCAGCGCAATGCCATTACGCAGTACGAAGTGACACATGGCCTGAACAAGCAGCGGTGCGGGACTCGGGGGTGTTGAGCCACCGAGAGTGGAGGCAGGTGAAAGAGCTCTGCACCATCCTTGCCAGTTTTGAAGAAGCCCCAAAAGGGGTCAGAGCGGACGATGCCTGTCAGCATGAACATTGTTGGTGATCTTAGTTTCTGGAACGATCGTTGGAAACACTCTGAAACATCAGGTCCCCCCGACCAGGAGGAGGAGGATGGACACAGATTGCGGACACGGAGCCTTTCTCTCCTGGAATCCACAAGGCCCGACAGTTTTCTCAATTTAATCGGTCTTGATTAGGCAGGGGTTCGGGGTGCCGAGCTAGTGCAAGGGGGCGCGACAGCTCGCAGGGTGCATCATCTGAGGCAAGTCAGGGCTGGGGTTGAAGCTGTGCCGCGGGAAGCGGAGGGGAGGAGGGGGTATTCCTAGCACCGACGTTACCGACGTCCCTACCTTGGAAAGAGGTTGGCGCGAATTTGAGGCGGAGGAGGAAGATGAGGAAGATGAGTTTGCTAGTGGGCCCCTCGACCCAGAGGCTCGGGAGATCAAGGCTCCATCTTTTCACATTAGTGCTTGGTGCTCTCCATTTCCTCCAACATGATCCTCGCATTAAGGCCATCAAAATGAATAACATTTAAACTGGGTGGCCACCCTCCTGGACCCCCAGTAAAAAAACAAAACTCAGCACTTTCCTTCCACCCACCCAAATAGGGGAGTAAAATGCAGGAAATGGAGAACCTTGCTGATTGATCAACTGGGAGACATCTTTTTGCGTCTGCTTAAACCGTTCTTCAAATGTCACGGTGGAACAACGTCAGTGACCGTAACAGCAGTAGAGTGCCAAGTACCCCGTAGCGGCAGCAGCGGGCCCAAGGTGGCAGAAGCCTAATTGGGTGACCTCTGGCAATCTTTATTTACCACCTCACCAACGCATGCAATGCAGGGCACAAAATCCAACACACAGAGACCAGTTTTAAGATCATGGTGCACGACTATTTTGCGTCTAACACCGATGTTTTTGTATGTGTTCCAGACCCAATAGACTTCTGGGTACCAAAATGGACGAATGGCCCGAGCTCGCCTCGCCACGCCCATAGAGTTGTTGTCCTGCCCAGCAGCCAGCGCCCATAATCTGAGCCGGACCTTCAGCACAGCTGGAGGAGTCATTACAGACAAATGCATCCGGTTTTTCCCACAGATAATGTGGATCGTTTGACTTTCTTTAAAGATGAATCAGGCATGGTCTCTGATGATGGTTGTGGCCCCAAATTGGGCCGAGGTCACCGATTAGTTTCCGGTCTACTTCACATTCCTCTTTAAAAACAGAAATGGTCCTTTTTTTTTTTAAAAATGCAATTTTTATTCTCTTTTCCCCAACAGTTCATTTTGCGGGTTTTGCGGTGAGGAGACTGTAAAAGACAGCAAGGTTCATGACAACACCGTATTCCCATTTACTCCACTTTAATCTTTAAAGTTTTAGTTTTCGCATTGTCAATGGTTTTGAGGTCATGTTGCTGTGAGATACAGCTATAATTATGGTCCTTGGAACAGAAATGTGGCTTTTAAGTGGCATTTCTCCCTCACAAATTTTTAACAAGGGGGCCGATAAGTCATTTTATAATTTTTTGGGGTCATGCTGCTGTGAGATACAGCAATAATCATGGCCCTTTTGGGAAAACAGAAATGTGGCTTTTAAAGTGGCATTTCTCCCCCCACAATTTTTAACAGTGGCTGAGAAGTCATTTTTATAATTTTTTTGGGTCATGTGCTTTGAAATGCAGCAATACATACAGGTCCTTATTCTAAAAAATTTTTGTTTCTAAACAGACATTTTTTTTTTTTCACAATTGTCAAAAGTGGTCAGGGGGTCATGTTTTGAATTTTTGGGGGCATTTTGCTGTGAAATGCAGCTAGACTACAGGTCCTATTGAAAAAAAAAACTGTGGTTTCTAACAGACACTTGTTCTTCAACAATTGTCAAGGTGGCTCAAGGGTGATGGTGCTGTCAGAAACAGGAATAGGTAGGACACTGTTAATGGACACATATTGCAAAATGACTTTTTTTTGCAAGATCTTTAAATAGCTAGCAATCCCTGTATTGAGACAACTCATTTAATACAATTAAAAAAAGAGAAACAAAGACATGGTGGGATTCCATCCTATTTTTAAAAATGTGTGTTCTAGAATTTAAAAATACTAAAAAACTTTCATGTACAAAATAGCTGGTAAAAAAATTCCTCTGAATTGTACAAGGGGGGTACAGGAAAAAATTGACCAGATGTAGGTTATTCAGAGGACATGGAGTATGGAGCATGGACAGAGAACAAAGAACACAGACAATTTCCTCCAGCACGTTGAGTAAAATGAGAAAAAGAATGCCAAGAAAAAGGGCACCTGGGTGGAACCACCAGTATTTCCAAGTGAAGCTCAGGCCCTGGCTGCTGAACCTGCATGTTAATAGATGACAGACGCCAGCCTGGGCTCTCACCGCATCCACTGTAACTCCGGCCCTGGCAGTGGAACCTGCATGTTAATAGATGACAGACGCCAGCCTGGGCTCTCACCGCACCCACTGTAACTCCGGCCCTGGCTGCTGAACCTGCGTGTTAATAGATGACAGACGCTAGTCTGGGCTCTCACCGCACCCACTGTAAGTCTGGCAGCTGGACCTCCGTGTTAACAGATGGCTGACGGCAGCATTGGCTCTCCCCATTAGGGGCAATCAGGAGAGCTTCAAATTTCTCTAAAAAATCAGATTTTGAAAAAAGTGATTTCTGTGAGGTTAAGTAGTGTCAAAAAGGGGTCCAGGGCTGGACACAAATTGCCCCAATTTGAGGCTTAAAATTTTCTGGGGCTGAGTCAAATATGGGGTCGCATCATTTTGATCTCCAGGGGAGTCTGTCCCTAATCACTGAAGAAGGATCTGGAGTAAAAATGAAACCATTGAATTGATTGGGTTTAATCACTCTCAGAAGCCAGGAGGGCAAATGTCTTCTTTAACTAAGAAGTGTTTTGGGGGTGATTAGGACATTTGTATTACTTATGGGGTGTGCGGACGAAATTAACACATCTACACGTGTAAAAAAAAACCCTTTAAAAAACTGCAGGGAGGGGTGTATGTTGTATGTTATCACCTTGAAAAAAAAGCAAATGATAAAAATAATGTAAAACTAAAAAATAAAACTTCCCTAAAATAAATTTGTAAAAAGAATGTCAGTTACCAAGGACAGGTATAGTCAATAATCCAGTGAAACTAAAATGGTGGTTGAAAAACTCCTTTTTTTTTTTTCCCGGGACATTTTTTAAATCTGCGGGTCCCTGCAGGTTTGGGGCTTTATTGCTGTGGCCCAGGACAGGTATAGTCAATGTCCAGTGAAAACTAAAATGGTGGTTGAAAAGACTCCTTTTCCCGGCACTTTTTAAAAACTGGGGGTCATGCAGGTTTGGGGTCATGCTGTGGCCCAGGACAGATATAGTCAATGTCCAGTGATATTAAAATGGTGGTTCAAAGACTCCTTTTTCCAGCACTTTTTAATCTGGGGGTCATACAGGTTTAATGGTCATACTGCCCGGTCCAGGACAGGTATAGTCAATGTCCCCGTTCAACTAAAATGGTCGTTGAAAGACTCCTTTTTACGGCACTTTTTTAATCTGTGGGTCAAACAGGGTTTAATGGTCATACTGTGGTACAGAACAGGTATGGTCAATGTCCAGTGAAACTAAAATGGTGGTTCAAAGACTCCTTTTTCCGGCACTTTTTAAATCTGGAGGCCATGCAGGTTTGGGGCTCATGCTGCGTTCCAGGACAGGGATATTCAATGTCCAGTTCAAGTAAAATGATGGTTCAAAACATACTGCCTTCTGGCAAATTTTTAATTTTTTGGGTCATGCAGGTTTAAGGGTCATGCTGTGGTAACAAACAGGGATAGTGAATGGTCTGTGACTTTTTTTTCTGTGACTTTTATAACTTAATTGTGTTGCCTAAGATCTAGCACGTATCCAGTTGACTGTTGTGGATGTTAATTCCAGCTTCCCCAACCCTGTTTGGGTGTAAGAATGAAGGTGGTTGTTGCTCTCCATAGACTTTAATGGTCATCGTCGATTATCTATTATCGACTATCGGAAATCGTCTTGATAATTGCCGATATCGACTATCGACCCGATGACGATAGTCAACATAATCGCTCATCACTAGTCTGGAGCGTGCCTGTGTACAACTGGTACCTACCACTATCTGGTCACTGTTTGGAAGTAATAGTGATCTTAGTGTTACAGTTTATATTCAGTAACATTACAATGGTTTTATACAGTCTCTTTATGGTAGTTATATGTGGTCGTGATGTAGGGGTATTTGGTCCTTATATATCATGTCATTGGTATTATTTGTCTTGATATATTGATTTGGTCAGTAACAGTATGGTGATATTAGTCACTATATGGTAGTGATATGTGGGGTTTTGTTTGGTCTTTGTATATTTTTTTTATTGGGATTATTGATGGTATACTGGTTTAATCAGTAACATTATGGTGGTATTAGTCACTATATAGTGGTGACATGCCGTGATAATGTGGCCCTTGTATAATTACTGACCTGAACAATACAGATAAAATGTCAATTAAACTGTTCAGTGTGAACTCTTACAAAAACTAAATCCAAAAAACAAAAGGTACAATTGTATTTATTTCCTGTTCACCCCATATTTTTTTTTTGGAGGGGTGCAAGAGGGACCAGGCACTTTGGCGTTGTTGTTGGCCACCTGGCCCATTTCAAATGTATTTTCTTCTATTTGACATTCCTTTTAAGTAGAAATAATTCTCCGTATCACACTACACCTCAGTCATCAAGTAGGGAACTTGTTGGTGAAAAGTAGTGGTCCATAGCCATTGTCTGAATTGAAGGGATCAAGCTGAAGCTTTGCCCCAGTGTCCATGGGTCTTTAGCTACAGCCCTAGGACAGTACCAGGATATGGAGCCATTACCATCCTAAAAATACCAGCCCACAGCAATCCCTGAAGCAAACTTACAATCAGAAGGTCCACTTCTGACAGTAACCTGACTCCTCGGTATGCTGAGTACTGGGGTAATAGTGAGAGGAAGTTAGTGGCAATCTTGGGGTGACAAAAACACCGCTGGCTGATATGAAGACCCAGTGCTATTAATGGAGAGGCGTCTATCAGAAACCTCTATTACTAGCACTGGAATAAAATGGTAAAAAAATACACATGGAATAACAAAAAAACACTTTATTTAAATAAACACTCCCCGCCAACATAACTTGTTGACCAATTTATTAAAGGAATAAATTCATAGCTAGTCTGAAGTAGTTTCCAAAAAGGAAAAAACCTGTAAAAAAAACCGGAACGCTAAACCCCAAACATCCCCACTGGCCCGGTTTTAAAAAAAAGTAACCCCGAGGAGCATGAATTTCTATATTCCCCGGGGGCCCCCCTGTTTGGTAGCCCCCCCTTTTTGGTAGGTAGAGGGTTTAATTTTTGCACAAATTATTAAGCTAAAATTTAATTTAAAGGAGAAAAGGGCCCCCCTATTAGTTACATTTTAAAACCCAAAATTTTGGGAGGAATGGTACCGGTTTTTGTAAAAGCCCCCAAAATAGGGAGAAAGAAAAATTTCCCGGGGAGGTTTGGTTTATACCTCAGGAAAGGGAGGTAAGGGCCCAGGTGGGTAGGTTGACCGGGAAGGGGCCCCCCAGGAAAGAAGTTTGTCCCCCTGCCCGTGGTAGGTCCCCCATTCTAATTTGTTGTCCTATTGGTGAAAACCCAGGGGGCAGGGGGGCATGAAAGATGGGGAAAATTATACCCCATCAGGTTGTTCACCTGATGTTCTGTAGACCAGTGACTTAATACCCCAAAAGGGTTTTTTTTTAAAATGTTTTAAAAAACTGTTTGCATATTCAAAGGATGCAAAAACTGTTATATAAACATGCCAGACCTAAGGGCCGTGGGCATGTGCCCTCAATTCGGGGGACATTCAGTCTAGGGCAGTCAAAGGTATGCTGAATGGCCAGGCCCCCCAGAGGCAACACGCCCTGTATTAGTCGCTACAGGGGTCATTTCACCACTGTCCCCAGGAAATCTCAGCAAATTCATCCCAAAGTGAAACCGTGCAATGCTGAGAGAATTTGCAAAATAAAATTCAAAGGCACACTCAGGCTCTTGGTCTTAATTGTATGTTGATTTTTCAAAAAATTAAAATTTTAAAGAAATTGTAAAGCTTGTTGGAAGGTTTTCCCGTAAACCCACAGCCGAAATGGCTTTTACTTTGCAAACTTGTATCTGAAAAAGCCACAATACCTTTTGGACAGAGAATTCAGAAAACAAAAGAAGATCAGGATATGCAAAACAATTTTAAAGAAAATTAAACAAGTGCACCCTGATATGGCTGCAAACAATGCACAACATCATTTTTCACCTAAATCATTTTCTTTTAATTGTTTTGGGTAAAAAAAAAAAGAAAGTGGGCCAAAATTTCCCCCCTTTAATTTTTTTGCTAAAAAATAAATACAGAAAATTATTAATTCAAGTTATTGCTCCTACAGATGGTTCAACAAGTTATTTATTAATAGGTTGTAATTGTCCCCTTAAGGCCCCAATTTTCCCGCTTTTTTTTCTTTGTTATTTTAAAAAACCATGAAGAAAAAATTAAAAAATAAAACACTGACTGTACTCTACTATGTACCTACTAAATGGATGTCTATTTGCCTACTAACTAAATGTTAGAGGTCTGCCTTTACCAATTCATTGAAGCTACTAAAAAATATCGGGGAGACCAAAAAAGAAAAATTAAACTAAGGCCCCTGTTCACAACGGATAATTTGGGCACGGATTGGCGCCTACTCCCCCCGGGATTTGCGCGCAGTACGGCGCCAATCCGTGGAGTTATTCGGTAATCCCCCCCACTCTATAGAGAACCCGTGGATTGCCCCTCCTCCCCCGCTCGCGAATAGCCGGGGGGGGAAAAAAATGACATGCAAAATTATTTACGGGGTACGCGCCGTAGATAAGCATTGTCATGGGGGCCCGGGGGGCGCGCCCCGCCGGCTCCGGCCCTCCCCCGTCCCGCCCCTTATTCAGCCGGATTTTGACTCAATACGGCTCACAAATCCGTCGGGAATAAGCCGTGTGAACACGGCCTAAGAAGGTAACAGAATTTGTGTATGGGTGCACCCAGGGGGCATAACTGCTTTGTATGGAGAACTGTTACAAATGGTAAGAATTCTCCTGCCATATCTTCTCCAGCTTACTAGATCAGATGAGGCTGTTGCAATGCAACTGCCTCAAACAACTTTCTGAACTATAAGCGGACCATGCACACGTTAGCTTGATTATTAGGGAGTGGTTGCGTTATGGAGGGGACAACTATTTTTGTTCTATATGTAAAGTGCCTTTTTAGTCGCACTACAATGTGGTATATTACAGTTCATTTACATCAAGAATAGGGCGTCAAAAGTGTTTTTGGCGCAAAATAGACCCCAAAAAACGGCATTTGCATATTGGAACATGTCGCCCTAAACCTGTGCAACTGTTGGCAGTCCAGATTCTGACTTTAAAAAATCTGATGTGTAATGTCCTCACCCAACTCTCCACTCAGGAGCAGCTCACACAAGAAATGCAGACTAGCACAGCGAGTCTTTTGTATTTTTCCCCCTACACTCACCCCCCACTTTATTAGGTACCCCCTGCCCAAACTCTCGTTAACACTTAATTTCTAATAAAACCCCAATCACAGGGCGGCCCCATGCTTTTAGGATGTAACTGGTCAAGACAATCTCCTGAGTTCAAACGAGCATCATATGGGGAAGAAAGGTGATTTGAGTCCCTTTTAAAACAGGGCATGGTTGTTGGGCCAGAAGGGCGGTTGAGTATTTCAGAAACTGTTTGATCTCCCGGGATTTTCAGCACAACCACTCAGGGTTTACGAGAAGGCCAAAAAGAAAAAACATCCATGAGCGGCAGTCATGGGGGCGAAAGCCTTGTTTGAGCCAGAGGTCAAAGGAGAATGGGCAGACGGGTTCGAGCTGATAAAAGGCAACAGTGACTCAAATAGCCCCCCCTTTACAACCAAGGTAGGCAAAAGAGCACTCTGAACGCACAGTACAGCGAACTTTGAGGCAGATGGGCTACGCAGCAGAAAACCACACCGGGTGCCATCCTTTCAGCAAAACAGGAAAAAAAGGCTCCCAAATTTGCCCAAAGTCTCGAAAAAGGGGAATAGAAATTGGAAAAACGTTGCCTGGTCGATGAGTCTCGATTTTGCTGCGCATTCGGGGTGGTGGGTCAGAAATTTTGGGGTCAACAACTAAAACATGGATCCATCCTGCCTTGTATCAAGGTTCAGGCTGGTGGTGGTGGGGTCATGGTGTGGGGGAAAATTTTCTTTTGGCACTCTTTGGGCCCCTTGGGACCAATTGAGATTTGGGGAACCCTTGTGGAACTATGCCACGAAAAAATTGAGGGGTTTGAAGGCAAAAGGGGGGCCAAACCCCCTTTCTAGATGGTGTACCTAATAAAGGGGGCCGGTGATGTATACCATACAAATTTGCCAACTTTTTTTTAGATTTGCCTCAGTTAAATATTGCAAAAGAGCTATAAATTGATTTCTCTTTTAGGGCCCCGGTAAATCAGGCTCAGAGACTAACCTTTGGTAATCAAGACCTTTTGCAAGGCAAGCCCCAAGCCCTAGGGCGTTTAAGGCGACATGTCCCCAACACGCCCAAATTGTTTTTTTTGGCGTATGGTCCCCCCCGATTTTTTATGTACCCAAGTGTACAGTGGTTGTCGGCACATTGTACGCCATCTTTTCTGTGGTTGTATGCGCCTTTTTTTTAACCATAAATTTGCACCACATTTGTATGGGGCTTACACTGTCGGTTGTTTTCTATGTGTGATTTTAGGCACATTTCGGGATTTTGGCGTGCGTGAGGTGCAACTTTTTTGCCATGGTGGGGTCAGATTTGCATTGTCCGAACTTTCGTCATTTGTGAATACAATTTTTGCGCAGTGATGTGTGCAAAAAGGGGAGTACATTACCTGGCGCTGTGCAAATGGCCCCCTTTTTATTTATTGCTCTGGGGTTCATTGCAGAACGTCGTCCTGTACTTATTTCTGGCTGCTGGTTGAAGTTGTAGATTGTGCGCCTACTGTGTGCGCTCTGATGTTGAATGTTGCTCCCAACTCTGTTCAAATGCCAAAAAATGCCGCGAAGACAACATGCGCTCCAAAACAAACCTATGCACTGTTAACAAATGCGTAGAACTAATGAATGCGCCGAATTTTGAAGTATAGAAGCCAAAATGCCCAAACAGGCGCCCCAGGCAACACACTCGCCGAAAAAGGCGCAATGCCTAAAACATTCCGACAGACACAAATACAACCACTTTACAAAACAAGCGCAAAACAAATTAGGAAATGCATTGCGAGTGTACGATACTTTATGCCGCATTCAAACTGGCCTACGGACACACTTTTGGGACATGTTGCCCTTAGTCTTATGCCAAGGGACCGCACTCTGCAGAGTATAGATGCTTTTCTATACTTTGGAGGTACTTTATGATGACCCACTTCCATGGCTGCTCATCTTCAGGCTTTAAGACAGGGACAGAGGACAGCAAAGGAATACTATGCAGCGTTCAGATGGTGGGATGACTCCAACCTCCAGTCAGTATCATCTGGGGATTTCTGAGGAGGTTTATAATGCTATGGTACAATTTCCTCCTTGTGATTCTCTTTACAATCATTAAAATTGACTAACATTAACCCGTTAACGACCTTGGACGTATGCATACGTCCAGGTCATTGGGTTAACGCACCTGGACCTATGCATATGTCCTGAGGATCGCGCGAACTCTTAAACAGAGTTCGCACCATCGCTGTGGTATGTCAGCTGTATATCACTCGGGGGTGGGGGGGCATTAACCCCTTCGTTATCGCGATAACTAAGCGAGACACAGAAGGAGCGAGCTCCCTCTGTGCCTCTGTCGCCACAGCAGCCGCACGATCGTATACAATGCCTTCTGAGCTGTCTGTGACGTCACCGTGCCCTGTGGGCATGGCCAGGCATTGTGACAGTTGCCATAGAAAACAGTAAGTTGTATATTGATTTCTATTGTAAAAGTGTTTTCACCAAAAAAAAGGTGAAAAAGCAAAAAAAAAGTGAAAAAACAGTAAAACACAAACAAAAAAATAAAAGCCAATCGCCACAAAAAAGATCAAAACTAAATAAAGCATGCATATTTGGTATCGCCGCATTCGTAACGACCTGCCCTATAAATCTGTCATGTTAATTAACCCGCACGGTGTTAAAAAACAAAAAAAATTCACAGAATTGCAATTTTTGTTCATCCCGCAGCACATAAAATTTTATAAAATGCAATCAAAAACTCATATAAATACCCAAGTAGTGCTAATTAAAACTTCATTTCATCTCGCAAAGAAAAAGCCCTTACAAAGCTCTGCATATGGAAAAACACTTTTCTGTAGAGGTCCAATATAAAGTTTGTCAGCTGGTTTACAGACGATTTTCAACATAAAAAACTATATAAATTGGGTATCGCCATAATCGTACCAACCCAAGAGTAAATCTAACTTGTCATGGAAACTGCACGGTGAGTGCTGTTAAAAATAAAAAACACTGCTGGGATTGCAGTATTTTCTTCACCCTGCCTTCCAAAAAACGGATTTAAAACCGAGCAAAAAAGCTTGTTCCCCCAAAAAATTATACCCATAAAAACATCAACTCATCAAAAAACAAGCCCTTAAACATGTCCATACACAGAAAAGTAAAAAAGTTATTGCTCTCAGACTGTGGCAATGCAATAATGTGTTTTCCTGTTTGAATAAAAGTGTTTTCATTGTGTAAAAGCAGTAAAACATAAAAAAAAATTACAAATCGGGTATCGCTGTAACCGTATCGACCTGCTTAGTAAAGTTAGCATGTCATTTATACCGCACAGTGACTACTGTAAAAAATAAAAAACCCTACCAGGTTTGCTGTCATTTGTTTTGATCAAAGCATCATATGAACCCCATAATGGTACTAATAAGGATGTCTCATTCTGCAAAAAAGAAGCCCCTACACAGCTCCGTACACAGCAAAATAAAAAAGTGATGGCTCTCAGACTATGGCGACATAAAAGTGCAGTTTTATATAAATGCATTTCTATTGTGTAAAAGTAATAAAACATAAAAAACAATATAAAATTTGTATCATTGTAATTGTACCAATCCCCATAGTAAAGTTATGATGTAATGTATACAATGGCTTAACTTTTTTCCTCTCCATTTTCATGGCCCAATGGTAAAAAAACTATGGAACACCTATGCGCCCAAAATGCACATTACACCCTTACGTGGGATCCATGAGGGGTGGAAGATTTCAACTGTTCTACTACTTTGGGGGCTTTGTAACTGAGACATGGCACCCACCAAAATCTGCGTTGCAAAAGCCAAATAGCGCTCCTTCCCTTGTATGCCCTTTTATGCGCCCAAACAGCAGTTTACACCCACATATAGGGTATTGCTGTACTTAGAAGAAATTGTGTAACAAAATTTGGGGGGCATTTTTTCCAGGATATCTTGTAAAAATTAAACATTTTAAGCTAAAATTGCAAATCATTGAAAAAAAAAATTAAATTTTCAAAGCCTAATGCTAAGAAAGTGTGTGAAAAACCTGTTGGGTCGATGTACTCACTACACCAATGGATATACTCCTTAGGGGTGTCGTTTCCAATATGGGGTCCTTTTAGGGGTGTTTATTAAGTTTTAGCACCTTAGAGTGCCTGCAAACCTGAAATAGCACCTAAATAAAATCATATTGAAAATTAGACCCCAGAGTCTGGTAGATGCTCCTCCTACTCTGAGGCTTGTGATTGAGCAAATAGTGCACAATAGGGCCAAAAATGGGATATCTCTAAAAACGGCAGAATCTGGGGAATAAATATGAAGTAGCATTTACCTGGTCACATCTACTGTGTTCCAGTAAATAATGGATAAAAATTGAAAATCTACAAAAAAAGTTAATTTTTGAAATTTCATCTCCACTTTCCTTTAATTTCTGTGAAATACCACAAGGGGTAACACACGTCCTAAACACTTTTGTAAATACTTTAAGTGGTGTAGTTTCTTAGATAAAGTCATTGATGGGAGCATCTAACATGCAGGCCCCTCAAAGCCACGTCAGAACTGGACTGGTTCCTAAAAAACAATGTATATTGCAAATTTCCTTGAAAATGTGAGAAATAATTACTAAATTTCTAATCCTCTAATGTCGTAAAAAAATAAAAAGACATTTAAAAAATGATGCTAACCTACAGTAGACATATGGTAGGTGCTAGTTATAAACTATTTTGTGGTGAATAATTATCTGTCTTGTACGCAGAAATGTTAGAACTTTGAAAATGACATATTTTTTTGACAAATTTGTATATTTTCACAAACAAACAAGGTTTGTATGGACTAACATTTCTTACTAACTTAAAGCACAATGTGTCACATGAAAACAATCTCTGAATCACATGGATAGATTGAAGTGTCAAAAAGTTATTCTCACATAAAGTGATACATGTCAGATTTCAAAAATATGGCTGTGTCAGGAAGGCCAAAACTGGCTGGGTCCTTAAGGGGTTAAAGAGAGCAAATCAGAGAAGGAGGGTGATTAGTGTCATGCTGTGAAAGTTTCCAGTTTTAGTGTGAATGAGATAAAACCAATGTAAATTGTTCCCCTCATACTTTCACAGTTGGAGAAGGATAGGAGGAATCTCTTGAGCCTATGTTTATACTGTTGTAAAAAGGGTCATTTTGCTTGGGAATGTACCCTCAAGTGGGAAACTTACCAGTCTATGAAATAAATGAGTTTCTCCTGGGCATATTTAATATTTTGTTATTGCCCTCCAGGATAGGATGAAAGGGGGTATCTTTCCATGTGCAAGATTTTGTGGATAGTGGAGCTGCAGCAGATTTCAAGGATTTTGGTTTGGCTCAGAAATTGGGTATTGAACCAGTGCCTTTGGAAGAGCCCATTGGAATTTGTACGTTAGATGCAACCCTCCTAAAAGAGGGATTGACGAAGTTCCAAATACCAAGTCTAAAACTATCAGTGGGAGGTATCCTTCATAAGACAATTTCTTTTTTTATCCATCTTATCCATTTATTTTAAGGTATAACTAGTTAACCCCTTTCAATCCAGTTTTTGATTAGGGTACATACAAGAAGATATTTTAATTGCCCTATTTTAGTTATAGCTACTATTTTACAGGGTCTGTCTGCTGCATACCAGAATTTTGCAGATGTTTTTATGAAAAAAACTGCTAGTGTTCTTCCTCCTCATAGGGAATATAGTTGTCCCATCAATTTGCTTCCCGACTAAACTTCAAACTGTGACCCACAGGACTCTATTTATACCCCTGTCAGAAGTTTTGCTTGTTATATGGTTTTCAAAAATAACACTGCTGCCTACTAAGTGATGTGAATACTTTATAATACTGGATTGGAGCTTTGACTATAAATTTAGAAACATCAAGCCACTTTTAAATAGTTTAGTAACATGACATTTGATGCAGCAATTTAATGTTTCATTGCCTATTTGAAGATGAATATTCCTGCAAATATTGATTTTGCAGCATTCAACTATTTTTTTAGCATTTGCCATTGCCTTTATGCTCCTTAAACAAACCATGAACAAGATCATAGCAGCTGGAAAGTCATTTTGACAGACTACTAATATATTGTGACATAGTAATAATGTTTACTTTCATTGGAATAGAGCTTCTAATCATGGAATCAAATAAAACGATTGACAGTCTCAAGGGAATAAGTCAAGTAAGTCTGATATACAGAAGCTGCTTCCTACTACATTAACTTTTAAGATGTGATGCTCTTTTATGAGGTATGATATGTTTTATTTGAAGCTCTTTTCTGATCTTTTTCTTATGAAGTTCACATCCAAAGGTTTAGAGCAGGAGCAGTTATCTGGTCCTTTTTCTCACAGTTGTTAAAGGGCTGCCAGAAAGATACAGTATCAGAAAGGAGATAAAAAAGCCAAAAAGAATGCAATAGTCTTCTTACTATGACATTAATGCAGATTTATTACAGTGAAATGAAAATGTCACAACTAAACAGAATAGAAATATTGCATTCAATGACTAGAAAAGATTAAAATTTAAAATCATCTTGCAGAAAATAGGTGTTTTTTAATTACTAGTATGATATGTAAAGAAAACAATGACAAAATCAAATATATAGGTATATATAAGTGTTGGAAAAATAACGGAAATATATAACTGTAAAATAAATAGGGTGGTCTTTAGCACAAGGTGAAAAAGATTCTTCATATGTGAAACAACTTCAGGGGTGATATTTAACAACTTTCATTTTTTCACCTTGTGCTAAGGGCCATCTAATGTAGACCCTGGTTTAACCTCTAAATGTTATCCAAAATGTAAACAGAATTTACCACATGTTTTTCTCATGAAGTGGAACAGCTTGAATGGATGAGAACTGGAAATTTTAAAATTTTATTTTTAAGAGTCACCCTACTGTAAAAGCATCTACAAGAGTATAAGTTCCAATATTATAAGAATTGTTGGTGTTTCATAGCAAACCAGACCCATTTCTCATAAAAAAGATTAGGTCACCACCAAAACCATTGTGAAAAAAGTTTTTGTCATCTCATGAAATTGTTTTGACTTTACTTCTAACATCTATGTTTTGCCCATACAGAATAAAATTAAAGGGGTTGTCTCGCTACAATGATTTGGTTTTAATTAAAAGATCTTTAAAAAACAAGCAGCTTTGCCATATATGTTCATTACAAATGTCCTACTGATTTTGAGTTAGCCCTGTTAGTAGTAGTACATCAGCTTCTCAAATCTCTATAGCAGCAGACCTGTTGATCCTTATCTCACTAGCTGTCAGGTCTGTATGACTCGTCAGCCTCTGAATACAGGTCTGAGCAGAGAGCCCCTCCAGCACAGAATGCTTCTGGAGGGAGGGGGAAGGCTCTGGCTTCTGTGTCTGTGCTGCCTGGATTAACCCTGTGTGTGCCTGCTTCCTCCTGTTCTCTACACAGATTGAAGAGAGCAGAGGTGAGGCTGACAGCAGTGACCCTGTGTGTTACTATAATCATGATGTGTCTGTGGAACTGTGACTATACAGATCAGAGGGCATGTGAATGCTTCATGCTCTGCTGTACTAGTGACACATCCTGAGTATAGTAACACTTCACAGCTGCCCGTGTCTGTTCTGACAGGGTCTGTTTGTTGCTGGAGATGTGCAGATTTGTATGCTGAGCAGGGGGTATAGGAACACTTACATCCCTCCTGCTCTGCTATTAGCATACACAGCTTCAAAGACCTCTGGCTCCACACTCATAGATCAGCCCTCTCCTGTCTCCTTGGAGTTAACAATATAGCTGATCCAGGAGCCTGGAACAGACCTAGACAGGCACACACAGGGTTTACTCTGGCAGCAAACCCCCCCCCCTTCTGTATAGAAGTTATGGAGGAGAGCTGTCTTTGTGCGGAGGGGAGGGGGAAGAGGGAGGAGAAGAGGCAGACAAGAAGCACGCCCCTGAATTCAACTGCCAGGCACAGAGATAGGCTGAAAGCTTGTAATGAGACAACTCCTTTAATGACCCTAGGTAAAATCATGCCTGCTGTAAAACATGGTGGTGGCAACATCTTGCTTTGGGGCTGTTACTTTAAAGCTGGAAAGTAATAAACACTGTAATATATAAATATATGTTAGCACAATACCCACTGATCCCTAGCAGACAGCTGACAGATGAGTAGCAGACATAGGGTGAATGCTTCATTGTGTGATACTGGACATCTAGCAGATTCTAAAACAAACATATTAAAACCGTTTTCCTATCCCAGAAAGTGATTGCATATTGCTAGGGCATGTCAACTGATTGACGGACAATCAACTTTTAAGACCTCCAACAATCCTGGTAAAGGGACCATAGCATTGGTTTAGTGTTGCAGTTTCACTTTTTTTTCTTGCAGTTCAGCATTCTCAGCCATGTGATGTGTTGCAGTTCACTGCACCGCAGGCCTCTTCATTGTCAGGACCGGTTGGTGGCCTTAAAGGTTGGAACAAAAAAGAAAGTGATAGTTTGTCCTAATCATAAAACAATTTAAATGCTTTCAAGTGATCCTTCTATGTTATGTCATGCCATTGATGCTGAAGTGAAATTGGATCCTGACACAGTTACAATCCAGTAATTGAGTAACTGCAGCAGGGATGTTAAACTTCTATTCATGCGGTGATCTGATCCCTGGTGGGCACAGCCACTGCATATTTTTGTGAAATGGTCCATCATGACCAGGCAGTATGAGTGCCCAGAGGCAGAGTACCCAATCTGTACATAGTCAATCATCAGGAGCACTAGGGGCGCAGATGTCCGGATAGTCTGGAAGGGAGCCGTTGTTCAGTGCTCTAACTTAACCCACAGGTCCAACAATTGAGACAAGCTTTAGACACCATGCTTAACAAATCGGGACAGTACACCGGTCATTGAAGTCACCTGTACGTTTTGTCACTCCCGAAATTGGTGCCCCTCTCATGGGCTTCCCGAGCAGCCTCTGGTCCCAATGACATATGAATGACAATCTGTTGCCGACGCTGCAGCTCTGATTGTAAGTAGATGGTCCAGCACAGAAGTCCCTGGGTAACACTCAACTTATCCCACTGCCTCAGCAGATTTTGCCCCTCTTGAGTCAGCTAGGCTTGCTCTTCTGGCTGGGGCCAGACCCACCCCTTCACTTTCTGTAGATCTGGGCAACCATCTTGGACCCTCTCCCAATCAGCCACCATCTTTCCCAACACCATTGACATCCTAGACGCCACCCCACTTGAGTTTGCCACGTCCTGGAACATAGGTAACCGACCAAGGTCGGGCATTTCAGTGTCATCTAAATCTTCGTCAGCATTGCGAGACGGTAGTCTGACTGGAACCTGGGAGAGGGCATCGGCATTACCCTTTTCCCTCCCTGAGCAGAACTGGATGTGGAATTGGTACTTTGAGAGGCAAGCCATCCATCTCTGCTCAAGGGCTCAAAGCTTAGTGTTCTCTAAATGTGCCAAAAGATTGTTGTCCGTCATGACGGTCACCTCTGCACCTGTCAGGTACTCTGAAAACCTTTGTAATGGCCCATACCAGGGCCAATAGTTCCAACTTAACGGAGCTATAATTGTCATGTTTGCGCTCCAACCGACTTGCATAAGCAATCACTCTCTCTCTCGCCCCTCCTGGACCTGGGACAGCATAGCCCCCAACCCATGCAGACTCCCATTAGTATACAACATAAAGGGAGTATCAAACCGCGCATAGGCCATAATCGGAGCACTGGTCAGTGCCTCCTTCACCTCTTCAAAAGCCTTTTGCTGCCGTGGTCCCCACTCAATAGGGTGATTCTTTGGGCCCCCAACCATTCCTCTCACTAGCTCTTTTAAGGGACCTGTCAGATGACCAAAATGGGGTATAAACCTTCGGTAATACCCGGCCAGGAATGCTTGCACCTCTCGCAATGTGCATGGCCGAGGCCACATTTGAACTGTCTCCACCTTACTGGGGGCTGGTTGTACCCCTTCCGAGGTGATCACATGCCCTAAGTACTCTATCCGCTGTTGGAAGACACTTCTTAGGCTTGATCTTGAGCCCGTGGTCTCATAGTCGTCCCAGGACAAGCCGCAGTTTCTGAAGATGGTCTTCAAAGGAATTCCCAAACACTACTACATCGTCCAGGTAGATCAACACTGACACAAAGTTAAGATCTCCCAGAAAGTACTCCATCAGCCTCTGGAGTGTCCCTGGTGCATTAGACAGACCAAACGGCATCCGATTGAACTCATAGAGTCCCATAGGTAGAATAAATGCTGTCTTTGCCCTATCCTTCTTAGGCACTGTCACCTGCCAGTATCCGCTGGCTAAGTCAAAAAGAACTTTGCATGAGCTACAGTGGACAGCAATTCTTCAATCCGCGGGAGGGGATAGACATCAAAAACAGTCTGGGCATTCAGTTTTCAGTAATCTACACAGAACCTGAGACTCCCATCTTTTTTCCGCACCAAGACCACAGGAGCAGCCCAGGGATTTTGACTCTCTTGGATCACCCGTTTCTCCAGCATACTGGCCAACATATCTTTCACTTCCTGGATTGTGCCGGTACCGTTCTCTGATGGAAATAACATTGCTTGTAGGGATTTCATGCACAATGGTAGAAGCACACCGAAGTCTTCAACATGTCTCAAATGCCTCCTATGCAGTTGTTGTTGTCCGGGAGTCAGGGCCCCGCAGTCAATACCCATCTGAGCCATGATCACTCGGCCATTCCATTCCACTGTCGGAGGCTCTCTCTGCTGGACCCCTACTGCATAGGTCCAGGCCAACCTCTTTTCGGGCAATAGGGTGATGTCCCTCGCTGGGAGATGTCTTCTCCATAAACGTAGACACCCACTTTCCACAGTGGCAAGTGCCCGAGCTACCAGTGGGCAGTCCAGTGACTTTTCCTGTGAGACTGGTTCAATCAAGTCTTCCAGTCCATTCAACTTCTGTCCGGTCCTTACCGGCAACATCAATATTTGTTCGTGTTATGGCGCCATCTTGATCAGGGCTTTTGGCAGCACCTTGACGTGCCCAATGGGTCGGCCAGAGGTGGGGTTCTTCCACAGACTGAAGCTCCTCACCATCTGTTGTAAGGCCTTCTGAGTTGGCCGTTGTGTGGTGGCCTGCTGCCAATACCTTGGCCCCTCTTTAGCATAGAGATGGTGATCCAGTTCTCTGAGCACATTCACACCCAGTGTCACATCCATGATTGATACACCAGCATGACTCCCTTCTTGCCAATGTCTTGTCCAAACTATCGAACCTGCATCCAGACTATCCCTTGCATGTTCATCTCACCACTATTGGCTGCCATCAGCCTAATGACACTGCCATCTTCCAGCTCCATCATGTGTCTCTCAAAGAACTCTAAGGCCATCAGGGTGCACTCTGACCCCGTATCAACTAGACAGTGTACTTTTTGGCCTTCTAGCTCGGCTTCCATAATGGGACTGCTGGAATAGAGGTTGTACTCCCCACTCATCAGCTTTAGCTTCTGTTGCACTGCCACAGGACGCTCAGCTACTGCAGCGGTCGGTAGTTTATCCCCGGCTCTGAGGGGCCCCCTAGATCTCTGCACACCTGATAGACCCTTTGAGGTGGGATCTCGCTGTGGAGTTGTTCTGGAAGGGGTGCTGCGGGAGGTGGAGGTAATTTCCAGAGCTTGTAGCTGCTCCGCCTTCATCTGGGACACTTCCAGCCGAAGTTCTCTGATCTCCGTCTGCAAAGCTTGGACCACATCCGTTAAAGACTCTGAGTCCCCCAGTCCGCTGCTTGCTTGAGCACTACTTACAGCCTTTACCATTACGGGTATGGGTTCTTCTTCCCTCTCTACGGTGGCTAAGTAAGCATTATAAAATATCAGGTCAGCCATAATTTGGGTCATCTCTTGCAATTTGTCCCATAAGTACTTATTGTACAGTCCCGAAATGAACTGATCCCTTAGTAACTTATCCACTTCCCGGAAAAGCTCCCATGCCCACTGTGTCTTGCTGCCTTATTTCTTTCAACATTTCCTGTAGAGCATTAGAGTACTGCATGAGGTTCTCACCCTCTCCTTGCGGCCAGTTGAAGAAGTAACTTCGCAGGTGCACCACTTTGGTACACCCCCCCCCCCCCCCCCCGAGCTCCTTCCAGCAGTGAGAATATTTTCTCCAGGCGTGTCCCTCTCGGACTCGGGCCATACCATCACTGTCTGCCTAACTTCCCCCTCTAGAGTCCCCAAAGCTGTCTCCACCCCCAATTCTGGAGCTAAGTTGCATATTTAACTGCGCTATGCACCCTATCTGTCCAGTCCTGCAGTGTCATGTTTTTTCCGTCAAATATGGGGAGGGATTGCAACAGCGGCCCTAAAGGGACATAACTCACTTGGGTGGGCATTATGGGGACACCCTGAACTTGGCTCTGGGCCAGCGCCATTGACGCTGGGAGAAGATCTCCCATCACATCCCTGTCCATAGCAGTCGCTGTATCCTGCCGACTACGCCAAATTGTAAGCCGTGTACTGAGGTAGGTTTCCTGGAATACAGCGAAGTCACATATGAAGAAAACGACTCCAACACCAGTTCAATAAAAGTATAGTTAACTGAACTTTTCAGAAAATTATGGTGAACAAATCCCCCAAACACACATGTACAAAGTTGTGACCAAGACCCCTGTGCTACACAGCGCACCGCCGGGAGTGTATCCTCGGGATGTCCAATAAGGTTGCCTACCCACGGGGTTCGGAAAGGCCGAACACTCTTTACTTTTTAATACCATACAAAATCAGGAATCACCTTTTGTGGTACACAGCGGCTTCCAACTTAACCAACTCTACCCGCTATTCCCAGAAATATACATATAACACAGATTCTCTCACATGCGAACCGGTAAAATAAATAGCAGTTCTATAGCTAGGATAAACACGTATGAAACCAAACCTGCCCTAGCTAGGCTAACTACAGGCCTGCACACAGTCCTAGGTTCGTTGGCGTGCATACGTTTGTCCCAGGTGTACCTGTGATGGCCGGTAGTTACCGCTCTGAGGGGAAGATCCCCACTGTTGGAGCCAATATCCCAGATGGAATCACTCCTCTCAGTCTCTGCAACGTGTTACTTCCTTCACAGGGCTTTCTTTGGCAACAGCATCGATGTAGACAGCCACACTCCTTTCTCTCTCTCTGTGGCAGCTCACAGTTCAGGACTTAACCAAATCAGGAAAGCTGAGTCAATCCTCGCCCAGCGTCTGTCCAATCCTAACCTCTTTGTGTCTTCCCTGCTGCTCTCTGAGATGGCTACAGCCTCATGTCAGTTATCACAAGTCTCTAATTTGCATACACCAGAAACAGTGTCATCGTGTGGCCAAAAAGCAGAATGCAATAGAATACTTTACAATTATATGTCACACATATGATTTTACTGAGTGACCACAATGAGGCTGGTCCACCATCCCACAGTCTCATAGCTGAAGACAGATTGGGATATTCAATGGATTTCTTATTCTTAGCAGAGAACCAGAGACATTGGTTAGACAGAAGTAACAGTCGGTCACATAATCCTTCTGTTTCCGCCATATCATTGGGACAGAAAATTGACTTGCAAGAACCTGTCAGCCAACCTGTAATATTAACTGCACATTTTGTACAACAGATATGAGGATTCCAGGATTTGTCTTGATGACCAATCTTGCATCCAAAGTACAGCTCATAGGCTTTCATGATAGAGCTGTCATGGTGCATCTTTAATGCTTAAGCTTGTACTCTCCCCAAGTGTAACAGAAAGTATCGCGACTGTTCTGACATGGACATTTTATCTACATCAGATCATACTCAGAATTTTATAGCTGCTTAGATTTGAAATAACTAGCAGATTCTTTGCAAGCAAGTTTTACAGTCTCTGTAAGCAGTGCCCAGTCCAGACATGTCTAGGTGTGCCTAGTCTGTAACAATTTCACTGAAGTTTTGCAACTTCAGTGAAATGCAAAGAATTCATGTCTTTTCTTTCCTTTAAATAACATCACATATATTGTAGACACTACATGGACAGCCTCAATGCTCAAACAGAAGATTTCAGAAGCACCCACAAGTGTTCAGGAAGCAAAATCTTTGTAGTCTAGTGTAATGTGTTTACTGTACTCAGTACAGTTAAATTATGCAGTCATATTATTTTACAGGAGATCTATTTGATCAAGGCAGTTTTGTGCTTTAAGTAATGAGAAAGATGTCCAGCATCATTTTTAGACTGGGACTATAACTGCAAGGGCAAATTTGTAAGGAGAATCACAGAGAAGTTAATGCTTACTGGAGTATATATGTATATCTCTCTCTATATAATATAATCAAAGAAAATACACCGGTACAACTACACGCTATAAAGCTTCTAATGTAAAGAAAAAAAAACACAGGTTTTTTTGGGCGATCAGCAAGGGATCAAATAATTATTTGCTGCACTGTATGTGTAGATAGATAGATAGATGTGTTTGTATATGTAGCTATATATATATATATATATTATATATATATATATATATATATATATATATATATATATATACACACAGTATATATATATATATATATTGTGACAAAGCGCAAGGCCTTGTCATAGAGGGTCGATATGTGCCACCGCACCTTAGGGCTGCGGTGGAGTGAGCCAACTTGTATATTTTTTTCATCACTGCTTTAAGCAGAGATTCCGGGTCTGGCTTTTACTGGAGCAGTCTTAGAGCTGGGTGGGGGACTGCTTCCACATATCCACCCCAGGTTTTCCTTGGCCTATAAAGCCAGAGGGTCAGGTGTCCTGGGGGTGGTACGCCACTCCAAGCGAGGAGTGTGAGAGGAAGGATCCTCCATGTACAAGCTCTCTGAGAGCTTTACTTATATCCTGTGTACGTGCTGCTACGTTTGTCTATGGTGAGCTGAACCTGTTTGTGTTTTCATTACTGCCTGAAGCAAGGTCCTGTTTAAGTTCTGTTATACCTCTGCTGAAGAAAGCTGTTTATGTTCTGGACTTTTGTGTTAAATAAAAACCCGTTTAAAGAGAACGCAATTGTGTCTGTGGTCCCTGTGACGGAGCTGACCCCCCACAATATATATATATACACATTCACAGTATATACACTCACAGTATATATATATATATATATATATATATATATATATATTGTGGGGGGTCAGCACAAAGGCAAGCACAGGCGCAAGGGTTTTAGTCCCAAAATAAAGATACGTTTATTAACGTCCACTGGTTCAACACAAATTCAGCTTAGCTTCAGCATAAACAAAACGGTACAACGAAAGTCTTGCTTCAGGTAAATAGCATGCAATATAATATCTCCCCAATGGCAATGGCAATACCTTCAGGTCCACACAGCCTCACAGCTCAGGCAGTACACAGTTCCTGGTTCAGTCCAGAAACACACCCCCTGTCTTCCTACACCAGCTGCCTTTTATTGGCCGGTAAGACCTGGGCTGGAGTATTGGAGCGGCCGTCCCACCCAGACTCTTGGGCCGCTCCATAAAAAACCCGACCCGGACTACAAAGCAACAACTGCTCAGCAGCACTAACTGTTGCTGGCATCAAGATAAATGTTTTTTTTTATATCACCGAGGCCAGCCACCTCGGTGATAAATACCTCCCGTCTATGACGGTACCTCTGACCCTTCTACATACCCCCCCCCCTGCCCAAAGCCGAGGGGTTGGGCACCTTCTGCCACCATACAGTGCACCCTTGACAGGGCATCGGCATTGGCCTGCATTTTTCCCGGCCTGTGTTCTACAAAAAATCTAAATCTTGTAGTGCTAGGAACCATATAGTGACCCGGCATTGTTACCCTTTTTCTCTCGCATCCATTTAAGGGTGAGTGGTCTGACACCAGCTTAAACTTCCTACCTATCAGGTAGTACCTCAACGAATCCAGGGCCCACTTGATGGCTAAATACTTTTTCTCTATAATAGAGTAATTTTTTGCACAGGGGGACAATTTACGGCTCAGATATACAATGGGGTGTTCTTCCCCATTTATTTCTTGTGACATGACAGCCCCCAGCCCTACATCCGATGCATCTGTCTGTACAATAAATGGTCTGGCAAAATCAGGGGCCACCAACACTGGCTGTTTACAGAGAGCTTGCTTTAGGTCCTGAAAAGCCTGCTCTGCGTCTGGGGACCACTTTACCACCACCGACTTTGTGCCCTTCGTGAGGTCAGTCAAGGGTGCTGCAATCTCAGCAAAATTTGGGATGAACCTTCTGTAGTATCCCACTATACCCAAGAAGGCCCTGACCTGCTTTTTAGAGAGGGGCTGTGGCCAATTCTGGATCGCCTCCACCTTGTTTATTTGGGGCTTTATCTGACCTCTCCCCACTATAAAACCCAGGTATCTGGCTTCCTCCAAACCCATGGAACATTTGGTGGGATTTATAGTGAACCCAGCCTCCCTTAGGGCATCCAGAACTGCTTGTACTTTAGGCAGATGACTCGCCCAGTCTCTGCTGAAAATGACGATGTCGTCCAGGTAAGCAGCTGCATACTTCCTATGGGGACGCAATATACGGTCCATGGCCCTCTGGAACGTAGCTGGCGCTCCCTGCAACCCAAACGGCATCCGCACATACTGGTAGGATCCGTCTGGTGTGGAGAAAGCCGTCTTCTCCCTGGCTTCTCTAGACAGCGGGATTTGCCAGTACCCTTTTGTTAGGTCTAGGGTGGTCATATAGCGTGCTGGCCCTAGCCTCTCAATCAGTTCGTCTACCCGGGGCATAGGGTAGGCATCGAACTTAGACACCTCATTAAGTTTGCGGAAGTCATTGCAAAACCTCCATTCCCCATTTGGTTTTGGTACCAGAACTATTGGACTGGACCAGCCACTCTTGGACTCCTCTATTACCCCTAAATCTAACATCCGCTTCACCTCATTGGCCACTATTTCCCGGCGGGCTTCAGGGATCCTATAGGGTTTCACATGTACCCGAACATGTGGTTCAGTCAGCACCTCGTGCTCAATACCCTTTACCTGCCCTGGCACCTCTGAAAACAGATCCCTGTTACGTTGCAACAACTCCCTACATTGTTGCTTCTGGGAAGGTGAAAGGGTCCCAGCAATTTTGACCGCTGCAGTATCTGGGCCTGGCTGGGCCACTACACAGGGTTCTGGGGGAGGATCTCTTTCTCTCCATGGTTTGAGCAAATTCACATGGTATATCTGCAGGGGCTTTCTCCTACCAGGTTGGTGTATGCGGTAATTGACGTCACCCACCTTCTCCACCACCTCGTAGGGACCCTGCCATTTTGCCAAGAATTTGCTCTCTACAGTGGGTACCAACACAAGTACCCGATCCCCCGGTTTGAACTCTCGGATTCTGGCTGACCGATTGTATACCCGGGACTGTGCCTCTTGGGCCAGCAGTAGATGCTCTCTTACAATGGGCATGACATTAGATAGCCTATCCTGCATCTGCGCAACATGTTCGATGACACTCTTATATGGGGTGGCTTCACTCTCCCAGGTCTCCTTCGCGGTGTCAAGTAAACCCCTGGGGTGTCGACCATACAAAAGCTCAAACGGGGAGAACCCAGTAGACGCTTGTGGCACCTCCCTGATGGAAAATAACAAGTAGGGCAATAAACAGTCCCAGTCACGTCCATCCCTGTCTACCACCTTCCTTAACATAGATTTTAAGGTCTTATTAAACCTTTCAACTAAACCGTCGGTCTGAGGGTGATAAACCGAGGTGCGCAACTGTTTAATTTTTAGGACTTTACATAGGTCCCTCATCACCTTGGACATAAACGGTGTCCCTTGGTCCGTCAAAATCTCCTTAGGTAGCCCTGTCCTGGAGAATATAAAAAACAGCTCTCTGGCAATGGATTTAGATGAGGTATTTCTCAAGGGCACCGCTTCTGGGTACCGAGTCGCGTAATCCATGACTACCAGAATATATTGGTGCCCTCTAGCGGACTTGACCAGAGGACCCACCAAATCCATGGCAATCCGTTCAAACGGGACTTCTATAATTGGTAAGGGCACCAAGGGGCTACGAAAGTGGGCCACCGGGGATGTTACCTGGCACCGGGGACATGACTGGCAAAACTCTTTTATTTCCTTGAAACACCCCGGCCAGTAGAACCTTTGCAACACCCGCTCCTGGGTTTTGTCCGCCCCAAGGTGACCACCCAACACATGTGAATGGGCCAGGTCTAGAACCATGCGTCTGTAAGGTCCCGGTACAAGGAGCTGCTCTATTACCTCATCCCTGACTTTGGTCACTCGGTATAATAAATTATTATTTACTGTGAAGTGGGGGTACCGCTCGTCTGCCCCTGGTTCTTGGGGAACACCATCTAGTACCGTGACCTGCTCTAATGCCCCTTTTAAAGTTAAATCCCTGAGCTGGGCGGTTCCAAAATTTTCCCTGGACACCCCCAAGTCAGGTACCTGGGTCTCAGGGGTTGGCTCCTCTTCCTCCTGCTATCCCACCATACAGACAGAGGGAATTTATCAGGGGTTTCAGCCCCTACATTACCTGGAGCCTCTTGGCTGTGGGCACGGTTAGGCGGCTCGGACTTGGCCCATAGGTCCCAGAACAAGGGAAAGTCCCGACCCACAATAATAGGGTGCAACAAGTTGGTGACAACCCCGACGGGGTGTGATATGGTAGTCCCGCCAGTTCCAATGTCCACTTGAGCCACAGGGTAATGCTTGGTGTCGCCATGGATACACACCACCCCCAACCGTCTCCCCGGGATCAATACATGTGGGAGTGTGGCCCTCAGCAGGGTCACCAAACTCCCTGAGTCCAGTCACATAAGTGCCATTAATGGAGACTTGGCACACCTGGGGGCCCTCTCCTTGGCTGGGTATAGCGCTGCAGACAGGGTGGGCAAACCACGAGCAGCGCCGGCCTATAGCGCACTCCATAGGCTCCGTGGACTCGGGGCACTGGGCGGCTATGTGACCGTGGTTCTGGCATCTCCAGCAGATGATGTCCCGGCCAGGACCCCTTGACCTAAGGTCAGTCCCCGTCCTGACTTGAGGACGCGCCTCCACAGTGGCCCTGGGTCCCTTCTTGGGGCTGTCACTACCCCTCCCGGCACCCCAGTACTGCGACCTCGGTCTCCCCGACTCACTCAGGGAGGTCTCGACGGCCACATAACGCTCGACTAACCCGACGAGCTCGTCCACATTCTGGGGATCCCCCTGTGCCACCCAGCACTGTATGGGCCTCGGGAGCGAGTGTACGAACCTGTCCATGACGACCCTCTCGACCATTTGGGCAGGAGTGCAGGACTCTGGCTGAAGCCACTTCTGGACGAGATGAAACAGGTCGAACATCTGGGATCTTGTTGGCTTATCCTTGCTGTATCCCCAGCGATGCACCCGTTGCGCCCGGACGGCCCGCGTTACTCCCAGACGCGCCAGAATTTCCGCCTTGAGCTTCGCATATTCTTTGGCGTCCTGCAGCGTCAAATCAAAATAGGCCTTCTGTGGCTCGCCGGTGAGGTAAGGGGCTAGGACCTCGGCCCACTGCTCCGGAGGTAATTTTTCCCGGTCAGCTACCCTCTCAAACACCGTCATGTAGGCCTCGACGTCGTCCTCTGGTGTCATTTTTTGTAACGCCTCGCGTACATTTCTCCTGGCGTTGCGGTTCTCCCCTGGCGTTGGGGTGGCCTCCACTTCTCTGGCTCTGACCGACGTGGTTAACACCGCCATTTGTTGGAGAAGTAGCTTGTTGGTCTCTTGCTGCGCTCTCACCGTCTCTGTGTGAGCTTGCTGTTGCTGTGCTTGGGCCTGGACCAGGTGTTTGAGTAGCTCCTCCATGCTCTCAGACTGGTTCTTTAACCCTGTTGCTGCCTTGACCCAGGACATGCACTCCTTATTTCAGGGATGTTGCCCGCATCCGAGCACCACTTGTGGGGGGTCAGCACAAAGGCAAGCACAGGCGCAAGGGTTTTAGTCCCAAAATAAAGATACGTTTATTTAACGTCCACTGGTTCAACACAAATTCAGCTTAGCTTCAGCATAAACAAAATGGTACAACAGAAAGTCCTTGCTTCAGGTAAATAGCATGCGATATAATATGCTCCCCAATGGCAATGGCATACCTTCAGGTCCACACAGCCTCACAGCTCAGGCAGTACACAGTTCCTGGTTTCAGGTCCAGAAACACACCCCCTGTCTTCCTACACCAGCTGCCTTTTATTTGGCCGGTAAGACCTGGGCTGGAGTATTGGAGCGGCCGTCCCACCCAGACTCTTGGGCCGCTCCATAAAAAACCCGACCCGGACTACAAAGCAACAACTGCTCAGCAGCACTAACTGTTGCTGGCATCAAGATAAATGGGTTTTTTATATCACCGAGGCCAGCCACCTCGGTGATAAATACCTACCGTCTATGACGGTACCTCTGACCCTTCTACAATATATAGAGTAAGAGTTCACATGAGTTCGGCCGCCATCTTGGCCCGGCCTGGGGAAAACTCTCGCTCTGGGATCGCCGCTTTGGTAAATGGAACATTAACCTTTTAAGGCACCCTGACGTTCCTGTACGTCATGGTTCACTGCCTGTTAATGCACCATGACGTCCAGGAACGTCATGAACGCTTTCTGTCTCCCTGTGCAGAGATAAGGTGAAAGGTTTATGCTAATTGCTGTTTCTAACAGCTAATTAGCACAGCTACACAGCAGGTGATCAATCACAGGAGTCCAGTGATCCCTGTGCTGAGGATCGCTGGGATTGGTCATTCAGTCTGCTGACTCAACAATTACAGCTGATCCACCTCCCAGGCTCTGTTCTGTGAGAGTGCGGAGATCAGATTACTGTGCTGGGTCCTAGTGCCCTGTTCTGTGATCTGGGCTGTCACAGCCTGAAATACTTTATTAACCCCTCCACTGCCTAATCAATTCACTGCCCCTGTGATCTATTTGTGGCAGCTATCTGATCAGACAGTTTTTGCCACTTTCAAGTTCCCAGCAATTTTCTGCCAGGGATCATCACTGTCTATACAGTGAAAAACACACAAAAAATTAACCCCTTCATTGCCAAGTCCCTGTTCCCCTCACTCATATGTTATAGTTGTCTAAATCATTTAAAAAGACAGTTGTAACTTCTGTTCCACATCTGTCACTGCCCATCACTATCCCTAATAAAGCCGAAAAATATTCTAAAACAAAAAGGTGTCCTTCAATTCTGAGGCCTGTGGAAGAGTCAAAAAGCGCATATGGGCCACAAGTGGGATATTTCTAAAAACTGCATAATAAGGAGAATCATTATTCCAATGAATAATGAACAAAAATCGGAAATCTGCAAAAAAGTTAAAATTTTGAAATTTCACCTTCACTTTTCATTAATTTCTGCGAAATACCTAGAGGGTTAATAAACTTCCTAAATGCTGTTTTGACTATGTTAAGGGGTGTAGTTTCTGAAATAGAGTCTTTTATGGGGGTTTCTAACATGCAAGCCCCTCAAAATCACATCAGAAGTGACCAGGTTCCAAAAAAAATCTGTTCTGCAAATTTTCTCGAAAATTTTAAAATTGGCTACTAAATTTCAAAGCCCCCAAATTTCTTAATAAATAATAGGATGTTTCAAAAAATCATGCCAACACAAAGTAAACATTTTTTTGGTAGATTTTTCATTTTTTTCTACTTTGGTTTGGTGTGACTATGTGTCTTGCACACAGAAAATTTTTAAACTTTGAAATGGCAATTTTTTTCAAATTTTCCACAACATTTCGATATTTTTTCACACCCTAAACAAGGATTTTTACAACCAAAATTAATTGGGAAAATTAAAGCACAATGTTTCACGAGAAAACAGTCTCTGAATCACATAGATAGGTCAAAGTATTGAAAAATTATTCACAGATAAAGTGGCACATGTCAGATTTGAAAAAAAGGGCTTGGTCCTTAACTCCAAAACAGGCTTAGACCTTAAAGGGTTAAGTCGACACAGGATTCTCTTGAAGTCTGGCCTCCGCAAGCTGTATTCTTCAACACAGCAAAAACATATACAGCAAATAAAATAAATCCTAGGCCGTCCAGCCACTAACTAAACGTAAAGAGAGTCCCTCTCTAGCAGTGGTCAGGGTCTACTACCCAACCCCACAAGCATGTACTCACTCTGTACGATATAGTCCTTGGGTCTGGCTTCTCTCAAGCCTGGGGGCAACAACACAGGATACTCTCCTAGGCAAGGCCTGTACACGTCCTCCACTGACTGTGAGCCACACTCCCCCCTGGTATACTGAAGACCAGGCTATTTAAAAAGACCTCTAAGGTGGACAAGCAGCTGAGCAACTTCCTAATTACCCCTGAGTAATTAAACTCCTGGATACCCTTGCCAGACTGCTGACCTTCCTCACTGACAGCCAGCAACTTGGTAACCCATACCTTGGAACTCAGCTGCTGCAGAACAGTTAGTGGCGGAGAAACGCGATCTTCTAAGTTCGCATCACCACATACCCCCCACTTTGATAAAGGCCTTAGGCATTTTCACCTTGCACAAACCTTCCTCCAGGGTCAAAGCACCTGTTCTGGGGCATCCCTCCTTGCAAGACACTCTGCAACTGGTTTACTTTGAGGGACACACTACTTTCCACAGAGAGAGTACAGGAGTTATCCACCAACCTCCTACTTATCCCCTTTTCCCAGCTACCTGTGACCTATCGCTCAACCCAGTTAACACCTATGTTGTAATCTGTTGCTAAGGACAATGCCTCCCTAACCAGGATTAGGTTATCATCTTGTTCCTGGGCCCTGGTTGATCTATCACTATGATTTATCTCTGAACTTCTACCTGTTTCCCAGGGTAACCCCTCTCCTACATTCTCAGATGCCAAGACCGGGAATCCATACCCCGATCTACTGCAGGTTCACAGCACTCACTCAGGCTATATTGGGCACCCACCAGGTCTTAGTCCTTTCCTTTTCCCAACCTAATAGAGCTGGAACTTTCCTTGCACTACCGCACATCTCAGTGACTATCCTATGATTATCTCTTCCCCTCACTACTGGTAGCAGCGCCTTCCTTTCCACTGCCTGACTGTTCTCTACTAAAGATCCATCAGGGCACTCACCATAATCCTGAACCATTCCTATACACTTTTCCTCACTGATTACCTTCTTGTCTTGTGTTCTGAGTCTGCAGAACCACCCCTGGGGCCTAGACTTCTCTCCAGTACAAGACCCTTGGTCCTCCCTCCCATAAAAGGGGGATTCCCACCAATCCATGATCGACCCATGCTCCCTATTCACAGGTGCATTTTCCCTCTAAAGGGGCCTAACCCCCGTGCTATGTAACATTAGAGACCCTGTGATTGCTCTCTAGCCTAGTTGACCCTCTGCCCAAAAATAAACCGTTATTGGGTTTAAGCCCCTCAGGCTGGGAGAACAGAATCCCTTTCCTGGCCCTGTTCACACCTGTTTATGATAACTCCACACAGTGTCCTATTTTTTCCTTGTGTGGATAGCCCCCTGCTCCCTCCCATTGGGAGCCTGTTTCCCCCTTTACTACCTCCCCAAATCTCACTGGTTTCGGGATCCCCAAAACGATCTTTATTTCCTTTTTTTTCCTCTGCACCCCTAGTGCTTGGCACTATTTCCCCTGGCGGCCCAGCAGCCCCCAAGGAGGAGATTTTCCCTTCCTCCATATTCTGGTACCCTTCCCCACGGGAAAATTCTGGGTGCCCTTTAGGACCACTCCTGCACCGGCATGCAAAAGGTTCGGGTTTCTCGGTATCGGGATTTTTTATCTAAGTCAATCCCGGGCCCCTTGTACTGGTTCACACCCTTCTCCTTCAGAGTTGCTAGTTACGGTGTGCTTGGGGATACGTTTCCACCGACCCATTATTCCCCCTACTACGGGCAAAACTTTTGTCCTTACCTTTCCCTGTCCGTCCCAGCTGAGGGTGTGCTCTTGAAAATATTCCCCTCTCTAGACCCCTTTTGTAGCAGAAGACATTTGGTTGCTATAAGACGACATTGGTTTCCAAAAAAATGCAACACATTTTTCTTCATGGTTCACTTCCAGGCTCATAATTCTCCCCTACACTCGACCCACTATACTATGGGGAAAATGAACTAGTTTTCTCTTTGCATAGCTGTAGCTGCTAGTTCAAGGGGCCTACCGGGGCTGAAAGAGGTTGGCAAGGGCCACAAACCACAGGACCTAATTATCTGCCTTTTGGGCTGTTGTCCACCACTACCATAGGGATGCTCTGCCATTTGTACATTACATTTACGTTTCAACAGTGCCTCTGTCAGGGGTTAGCCCCATTGCCATCTGGAACCCCAGGAGCTTCAAGACAACTGCGGGGCATTCTACCCCATGACTTTTCCCCCCCCGGAAAGCTAGATCCCTTGTTGCTATGGAAACCCACCATGCCCCCTTGGGATGATCATGTTAAACCCCCCTTTCCCCGGGGTTATATCTCTCACGGGAAACACACCCCCTGCAGTACTCTAGCGCTTTTAAACCCCCAACCCTCTAGGGGCATACTTGGCTACTTTGCCCCATGGGGAGCTGTCATTTTGAAGAAGCTAGTTCACCCTACAAATTCATTTTTGCCCCGGGGACCCCTTTCCCGGGGCACTTCTCTCTTTAGCTCTGTCAACTGACTTACTGCAGTCTGTGCGGGGGTTTTCCTTTAAAACCCCCGCAGGTGCGGAAGAATTGACTGCACTGGCACCCCCCGTTCAGACAGAGCTTTTTTCAAAAAAATTTAATTTTCATAGAGATCACCCTCAATCATTGAGTCCCCAGACTTGACCAGCCCTCTCCAACTCCGGGAACTGCTTCCGGAGTTTTGCCTGGCGTACCCCGGCCTCGTCCAGCCCGGCCAAGTCTTCCACAATTTTTGTGATGTTTAAAAGTTCCATAGATATGCATTAGTAAAAGGAACATCTTCCCCATTCCAGTCTGGGCTCTCCGCTTGGACAATGTCCCTGCAACTTTGGAACATCATGATGCCCTCCACCAAAAAAAAAATGGGATTCCCCCCACCTGGAAATCCCAATCGGGCCCCGTGACTTTCTGACTCCCCTATGAGAAAACAGTAACAACCCTCCTTGGCTGTGGGCACCTCCAGCGGGGCTCCCTCTGCTGGATGGTGGCAGTGCTCCCTGCGGGGTGAATTGGGGTTTTCCCCCGGAAAAAGGGCAGCATGTCGTCACTTAAAACCCCTTTATTGGGCATACATTTTTCAATCCCGGTCGGCAAAATTTCACTGCTAATCATGAGATTCACCCCCCCTTTTTTTAGGGACTTTCGGGGACAATTCCGCTCTTCCCCCTTAGGCGTGGCAACGTCTCTACGGGGCACTTTCCCCGGGCGGCGCCCTCTCCACCCGGGCCACCTTCTCCCCACAACTGCCAGAAAAACGGAAATCCTGCCAAGTATGATTTCCACCCCCCTTTTCCTCATTTACCTCACCATGCGACGTCCCCAAAACAAGTCTCAAAAAAATTTTGCCACAACCTTTTTCAAAATTTTGGTTGGGTTTCAAAAGGGTATTATCTCTGGGGGGCACCCGGAGCGTTCTGCTGCAGTCCAGATCAACCTCAAAGGGGGCCCACCAACTCGCAACTCCAAGTCCTTACTGGCGCTCCTCTACTGGCCTAAAACGGCCCCCTTTTCCCCAGAAGAGGGGGTTGCTTTGGCAACAACAGAATCCAAACCTCTTTTGATTACCTTTTCCCCCGGGCTTTTTCTTGGAAGGATGCCTGGTCTTTTGCCCCCCAGACATTCCTCCAGCCACAGTCCCCGGGCCCCTTCCCCCCCAGGGCTTAATTGGTTAAGGGAGGAGGTATGGCTTTTTCCCGGGGGGTCCTGGGATGCACTAAATCACAATGACCCCCCCTCCCCCCCAACTTTGGTTGCTTCACTACACATAGTCCCTGTGCTGGGTTTTTACTTTCAGCACCCACAGCCAGGGATCACCCTTTTACTTGGCGTAGCCAAAACCTATGCAGCTCACGAAAACAAAAACGTCCCTTTCCCAAAGCACAGAAACTTTTTGAAGCAGAATGGGTTTTGGCTGCTGGCCCTTTTAAATTAACCCCCCAGTCCAAACACGTGCAAAAAATTCACCAGTCCACTGGTTCAGCATTCTTGTGGCCATTCAATTGTGCAACACATGCACCAATTCTTGTGTCACTGCACCAATTTAGTTACTGTGTCAGTCCTGATGCCAACGTGCCCATTACATACCTCCACCATATGTAAGAGTTCACATGGGTTCGGCCGCCATCTTGGCCCGGCCTGGGGGACACTCTCGCTCCGGGATCACTGCTTTGGTAAACGGAACAGCAAGTCGACACAGGATTCTCTTGAAGTCTGGTCTCCGCCAGCTTTATTCTTCAACACAGCAAAAACATATACAGCAAACAAAATAAATCCTAAGCCATCCAGCCACTAACTGAACGTACAGAGAGTCCCTCTCTAGCAGTGGTCAGGGTCTACTACCCAGCCCCACAAACATGTACTCACACTATACAATATAGTCCTTGGGTCTGGCTTCCCTCAACCCTGGGGGGCAGACAACACCGGATACTCTCCTAGGCAAGACCTGCACACATCCTCCACTGACTGTGAGCCACACTCCCCCCTGGTATACTGAAGACCAGGCTATTTAACAGACCTCTAAGGCTATGTTCACACGGCTTAAAATGGGCCATATTTCGGTCCATAATTACGCACTGAAGTGCGCTAATTACGGGCTGAAAATGGCCCATTCATTACGGTAATCCACAGTTCTCATAGGCTATGTTCACACGGCTTAACTGTGGGGCGGAATCTCGCCCCGCAATTACGCCGTGTGGACGGAGGCGAGGCGGGAGCGGGGGAGTGAGTGGGGGGCCGGCACTTCGCCGGCCCATAGACAATCACTGCTAGCGGCGCGTATACGCCGCTAGAAAGTGACAAGTCAATTATCTCCCCGCCCGGTGGCTTCGCCGGGCGGGGAGAGGAGACGTAATCCATAGTTCTCTATGAGAACTGTGAATTACCGTAATGAATGGGCCGTTTTCGGCCCGTAATTGGCGCACTCCGGCGCGTAACTACGGACCAAAATACGGCCCATTTTAAGCCGTGGGAACATAGCCATAGAGAACTATGGATTATGTCTCCTCTCCCTGCTCAGCGAATCCGCTGGGTGGGGAGATATTTGACATTAAATTTTCTAGCGGCGTATACGCGCCGCTAGCATTGATTGTCTATGGGCCGGCGAAGTGCCGGCCCCCCGCTCGATCCCCCGCTCCCGCCCCCGGCCACACGGCGTAACTGCGGGGCGTAATTACGTCCCGCAGTTAACCCGTGTGAACATAGCCAAAGGTGGACAAGCAGCTGAGCAACTCTCCTATTTACCACCTGAGTAATTAACTCCTGGTTACCCTTGCCAGACTGCTGACCTTCCTCACTGACAGCCAGCAACTTGGTAATCCATACCTTGGAACTCAGCTGCTGCAGAACACTTGGTGGTGGAGAAACGCGATCTTCTAAGGTCGCATTGCCACAATATATATATAATAATAATATATAATATATTGTTGCTCAGCTGCTTGTCCGAAAAAAAATACAGAAAATGGGACATTACTTACTCAAAAAAACACTCCAATTCTTTGGGGCTTGTTAACAGCTCATGGCCTGAACCAAAATGAACCAGTAGCTAGCAACTTTGCCATTTATGCTGACTGGGAAAAAGATCACATGTGCAGCTAATTGCTAGAGCTAGAGCAAGATGAAAAACTGCACACCAATTTTAACACCTATTCACACCACCCATGCAGAAAAGCCGCAGTTAATGCATGGGAGATTGCACAGATGCAAAGTAACCAATGAAACAATCACTCATACAACCTCAGGGCATGAGGGAGGGGGTTTGGGGCCGGTTACAATTACATATAAAAAGGCGATACAAAAGTGTCCCATAAATAAAAGATTAGAGATGGGGGGAATCGATTCTAACGAAGTGGAAATTTTCCGTTTAGAATTTCAGGAAACTTCGGTTCTGAACAAAAGTCGAAGTTTGGGGTACTTCGGGTGAACAAAAGGTGGGGCTTTTGATTGATAAATGGCTGCGAGACATGGCCCCTACATGGGGCAAAGCACTCTGGGAGGAAGAAGGGCATAGCTGCATGGCATGTGCAGAGATGAAGCCAATCAGAGACCGGCGGGATTTTTTGACGTCACCGCACTATATAAGTCGGGCGCGCCTCTGGGAGCTCATACCCGCTCTCAATGTATTGATCAGGGAAGGTGCTCCCGCGGCTGATTGTTACTGAAGAACTGATTTTTATACAGCGATTTTTGTGGGGGGGTTCTCAGCTTGTCTCAGAGATGCTTCTTTAATGTTCTATTTCTGATTTTTTGGTGTATTGGATTTTGAAGTCAGTGCATTACATGTTAATAGTATTGCTCACAGCACATTGGAATATCCAAGGGGATATAAGCCAGTTTGTTGTATTCATTTAAGAACAGCGTTTTTATAATACAAATCCATTTCTTTTTTGGGGCTGCTCAATTCTTTTGCGCAATTTAAAATCCGGGGGTTTAAATTGTTTGCTGCTTTTGTGACTCCAAGAAACCTTTCTTTTTCACCGCCAAAAAAATAAAATTTTCCTGTAGCATAATTCACAAACGAAGGTTAATTACAATTTTTTCTCTTGTTGTGTAGCGTAGAAAACACGCAATTGTAAAAACGTAAAAAAGCTAGTAGTTTTCGGGCTGCTCAATTCTTTTGCGCAATTTACATCCAGGGGTTAATTAAGCGTTGTTCTGCTGCTGTGGTGAAAAAAATAGAGCGTCTTTTTCACCGCCAAAAAATACAATTTTCCTGTAGCATAATTCACAAGCGAAGGTTAATTACAATTTTTTCTCTTGTTGTGTGGCGTAGAAAACACGAAATTGTAACACGCTACAAAAGCTAGTAGTTTCCGGCTGCTCAATTTTTTTGCGCAATTTACATCCAGGGGTTAATTAAGCGTTGTCTGCTACTGTTGTGACTCCAAGAAACTGTCTTTTCACCGCAAAAATACAATTTTCCTTTTGCATAATTCCAAGCGAAGGTTAATTACAATTTTTTCTCTTGTTGTGTAGGTAGAAAACACGAAATTTGTAACACGCTACAAAGCTAGTAGTTTTCTGATGCTCAATTTTCTTTTGCGCAATTTACATCCGGGGGTTTAAATTAAGCGTTGTTCTGTGCTGTTGGTGATCCAAAAAAACCGTCTTTTTCCCCGCCAAAAAATACAATTTTCCTTAGCCTAATTCACAAAGAAGGTTAAATTACAATTTTTTCTCTTGTTGTGAGCGTAGAAAAACCCGCAATTTTTAACACGCTACAAAGCTAGTAGTTTCTGGCTGCTCAATTCTTTTGCGCAATTTACATCCAGGGGTTAAATTAAGCGTTGTTCTGCTGTTGTACTCAGTAAAAGAAACTTTGTTTTTACCTCCACAAAAGAAATTCTGTAGCATAATTCATACCCCGAAGGTTAATTAACCCTGTTTTGCTTTTATATTCGTAAAATACACAGGAGTTTTAACGGCACATACAAGTCAATTTTTCCTGCCCATTTGTGGAGCGCAATTTATATCCAAGGGTTATCCAAGCTTGTTACTGGGTTATTTGGAGTCAAATACAGGGTGTGTATTTATCATTACAGATATCTTCATCAAAACAGTGTCTGTACATTTTGGAAACAAAAGTATGTCAGACAGAGAGGTGGCAGGCTTTCACCTGCGAGTGGCAGAGGCACAAACATTCCAGGCAGGTCGCAGCACAGCAAGGGGACATCGAGCAGGGGTCACTCGGTTGAGGCCACAACTGCCGCTGTATCTAGCGGCCATGTATGATAGCAACCCAATGGTTCTTGATTGGTTGACTAGGTCATTCCACTTCCTCCAGATGACATCTGACAAACCCAGCCAAGAGTCGGTGGGAATGTCAGACAAACCTTAGTTGGTATAGCCCGGGCGCGGGTCAGCGGCCCCTCACCTGTCCTAAACCCCGCTCTGTCCATCCGGTTCCTCAGCCAGAGATTACTATTTTGGTCTGGGCTCAGCGCCATATATAGCGAGGCATGAACAATTTGAGCAGGGAAAGTCAGCAGCTACTTGGCAGCGAAAGAAAGGGGGCCCAATATCCCCTGCTTCTTGCAGTAGGCAGCAAAGTATAGATGTTAAAAGTGGCATGGGAGGTCATGTTGTGAGGGGTCAGCCTCTGCCTTTACCAAGATCGGTGATGAGGACACCCAGTGACGATGAAACACAAATAGAGATGATATAGCGACTGCACTTGGGACCCAGGTGAGGCAAGGGCTTCATCATCGTCGGGAAGAAGGCGTCGCTTGGCGTCAGGCAGCGGCGCAGCCAGCAAGTGGGTCGTGTGGCCGAGAGTCAGCAGGATAGCAGCAGTGTGAGGTCGGGAGCCAAGGGGGCCACGGGGTTAAAAAACCCGCTCGCAGGTCCAACAAAGTAGTGGCACAGGGCTCAGCGAGGGCCAGACCGGGGTAGTCACTCAGTGCGGAGCGTTGGCGGTAAAATCCGTTTACTCGGCGTGTGGCAGTTCTTTGCAAAGACACCGGAGGAGCCCGAATATGGGTATATGTAGAATCTGTAAGCAGAAAGTGAAGCGTGGGCAAGGAGCTAACGTTGGCACCACGGCCCTGCATCAAAAACATGCAGCGTCACCATCCGGGGCCCTGGGAGAAAACGTGGGTCCAGATGTGGTGGTCCATCCTGCCGCCGCAGCAACGCAGCAGCAGCGCGCCCAGTGGCCGCATGCCATTGCAGCCAGTCAAGGCTCCACCACCTCTGCAGAAGGGAGCTGTTTCTCTTTAAACCATCATCTCCCAGGTCCAGATGCTCTGCTCCTCGTACTCATGGCGCCAGCAGTCGTTCAGCAAGGCGATTGCAAAGAGACAACAGTATGCATCCAACCATCCTAAGGTGCAGCAGCTGAACGTGTCCTGTCCAAGTTGTTGGTACTGCAGTCCCCCTTTCCAAAATGGTGGACTCTGCACCATTCAGGGGAAACTAATGGCTTGTCCCGAGCCAAGATGGAGAGTTCCAAGCCGTATTTTGTTTTCCAAAAAAGGCATAGTACCAGAACTTAATAAATATGTCGAACAGATGGTGGGCCAGTCCTTAAGCTTTTCGGTTTGTACCAAGGTGCACGGCCCCGGGAGTCTGGGCTGTAAACTACGGTCAGGGCAAGTACATGTCCTTTTACAGCCCATGGGTGAATGTGCTTCCGGCCCGGGCACACCAAAAAAACTTGGAAGGAGACGCCGCTTTCTCCTCACGTTTCAAACTGCTGCTCCTGGCCAATGTCCGTCCCCTCTCCTCCACCCCCACCATCTCAGCCTCCACAAGTACTGCTCCATCATACCACATGTGTAGGGCACAGCGGTTGTCACGCAGTTCTACACCTGGCTTGCCTCGGCGAACGAAGTAAACCAGGGGGGGAAAACTGCTCCGCGTCATGCAGCAAGAAATCGATGTGTGGCTTTCTCCGCGCCAACTGCAAATTGGAACCAGGGTGACGGACAATGGGAGGAACATGGTGTCCGCGCTGCACCAACGAGGGATGGTCCCTGCACCCGGCATGGCGCACGAGTTCAATCTGGTTGTGAAAAGGTTCCTGAAGTCTTCCACCGATTTTCAGCCGATTCTGAAAATGGCCAGGAAACTGTGCATGCACTTTCTCCATTCGTACAAAGCCAGGAACACCCTCCTCGAGTTGCAGCGGCAGAACGGCCCACCAACACACTCTGATATGCGATGTTTCCACCCGTTGGAATTCCAGCCTGCCACATGTTGGACGACTGTATGACAGAGAAAGGCCATTAACGATTTTTTGTTGATCCAGGCAGACAGAAGCACTCCCCTGTGTAACTTTGATGTCAGCCAGTGGGAGTTCATGCGTGACACCTGCCGTTTGTTGAAGGCCCTTCGAGGGGGCGACGTTATTTGTCAGTCGCCAGGACTACGGGATGAATAACGTCATTCCACTGCCTCATGTCCTGGAACAGATGCTGAAAAATCTGTCTGGGCAGGGGAAATGGGACGTGGCGACTTTCATCTCGTGGCCACATGAGTCCGGTGGGGACTGAAATGGAGGAGGAGGAGGACATTGGAGCAGAAGCATTGTTGGTGAAATGAGTGGATTTTCTACCCAGGTGGGCAAGAGAGGAGGAGCAGGAGCAGCTGGAGGAGGTCGATGGAGATGAGGAAGACGAGGCAGATGACCCCCAAGCACCGTGGCAGTTACAGTGGAGATGGAGGCAGGGAGCCCCTCGGAGTCACTTGTGCAGATGGCCGCAGCATTGCTTATTTGCCTGGCTAGTGACAGCCGAATAGTCAGCATCCGGCGGGGATGACTTCTGGCTCTCCACCCTATTGGACCCTCGCTACCAGTCCAAAATGGGAGCCTTTTTCCCAGCTATTGAGAGGGAGTACAAACTCAAATACTATAGGGAAATTCTCCGTAATCAGTTGACCGTCCCTCCTCTGAGAGCTCTGACCGGGGGGTTCCTCAGCACTCACGTACTACTGCCGCGGCTGCTGGGGGGAAGGGATGGGGGGGGTAGGAGCAGTTTCCAGCTCCATCAGCAGTAACCATAAATCTGGAGTCACTGTATGAGCAGCTTCCTTCACCGCCCAGTGAGGGGGGGTGTGCCAGCGCAGCAGCAGCCCGGACCGGGAGCAGTCCCTGAAACCAAAAGGTTTGGGGGCCTAACTTGGACAGCACTCTGCCACCCCAGTTAGAAGATCCGTGGACTAACTGGGGCAGCCAAACTGGATTGTGGCCGCAACTTGCCGAGTTTGCGTGGAGAAGCCCGTCCTGCCCGGCCAGTGTGTGGCATCAGAGCAGGTGTTCAGTGCGGCGGGGACCATTTACCCAAGGAGAACCCCCTTGTCCACGGGAATGTGGAACGACTGACCTTTGTCAAGTGAATCAGGCGTGGATCGGCCAGGATTTCCACCCCACCAATGCCTTAGGCGTCAGACTACATCAGCCATGAGCCCCCAAACCCCCAAATGTGAGAAATGAGTTGGGTTCAATACCTGCCTCTGCCACTATTCTGATGCCGCAACCCCCCTGATGCCACACATCTGCGGGCGTTTCTCCATCTGCCAACAACCATCTTTACCAGGGACTGGTTTTAGCCACCCCCTCCACACTGTGTCACGTGCCACTGTCGACCTCATGTGCTGCTGTGGCTGTGGCCGTGACCTCCACATGTGTCATTATCCCACTCTGTGGCCTACCTGTTTTTGCCAACTCCCGAAAAGTCATTATGCCACTGTCTGACTCATGCTGCTGCTGCCCTGACCTAAACATTGTTTTCATTGTCCCACTCTTTGCCTACTCCTGTTTTTGCCACCTCCAGAATGTTTTTGTGCCACTGTCTGACCTCATGCTGCTGCTGTGGCTGCTGCCGTGACCTACACACTGTGTCATTGGGCCACTGTCTGACCTCATTTCTGTGCTGTGGCTGCTTTCCGTGACCTACACATGTGTCATTGTGCACTGTCTGACCTCATGCTGCTCTGTGGCTGCTGCCCTGACCTACACACTATGTCATTGTCCCACTCTGTGGCCTACTCCTGTTTTTGCCACCCAGAATGTGATTTGTGCCACTGTCTGACCTCATGGTGCTCCTGTGGCTGCTGCCGTGACTACCCCACTGTGTGATTGTCCCACTCTGTGGCCTCTCTGTTTTTGCCACCTCCAGAATATGATTGTGCCACTGTCTGAACCTCATGCTGTTTTCCTGTGGACTGCTGCCGTAACCTACACACGGGGTCATTGCCCCACTCTGTGGGCCCACTCCTGTTTTTGTCACCTCCAGAATGTCATTGTGCTACTGCCTGACCTCATGCTGCTGCCGTGACCTACACACTGTGTCATTGTGCACTGCCTGACCTCATGCTGCTGTGCCGTGACCTACACACTGTGTCATTGTGCCACGGGCGACTCATGCTGTTCCTGTGGCTGCTGCCGTGACCTACACACTGTGTCATTGTTCCACCTTGTGGCCTACTCCTGTTTTTGCCACCTCCAGAATGTCATTGTACCACTGCCTGACCTCATGCTGCCGCTTCCGTGTCCTACACACTGTGTCATTGTGCCACTGTCTGACCTCATGCTGCTGCTGTGGCTGCTGCCGTGACCTACACACTGTGTCATTGTGCCACTGTCTGTCCTCATGCTGCTGCTGTGGCTGCTGCTGTAACCTACACACTGTGTCATTGTGCCACTGTCATACCACATGCTGCTGCTGTGGCTGCTGCCGTGACCTCCACACTGTGTCATTTTTGCCACTGTCTGACCCCATGCTGTTTCTATGGCTGCTTGCCGTGACCTAGACACTGTATCATTGTTCCACTCTGTGGCCTACTCCTGTTTTTGGGCCCCCTCCAGAATGTCTTTTTGCCCACTGTTGACCTCATGCTGCTGCTGCCGGGGGACCTACACTTGTGTCATTGTCCCACTCTTTGGCCTACTCTGTTTTTTCCAAACCCCCAGAATGTTATTGTGCCACTGGGCTGACTCATGCTGCTGCTGGGCTGCTGCCGTGGGCCTACACACTGTGTCATTGGGCCACTGTCTGACCTCATGCTGCTGCTGTGGCTGCTGCCGTGACCTACACACTGTGTCATTGTGCCAACTGTCTGACCTCTGCTGCTCCCGTGGTGCTGCCGTGACCTACACACTATGTCATTGTCCCACTCTGTGGCCCACTCTGTTTTTGCCACCTCCAGAATTGATTGTGCCACTGTCTGACCCCATGCTGCTCCTGGGTGCTGCCGTGACCTACACACTGTGTGATTTTTCCCATCTGTGGCTACTCCTGTTTTTGCCACCTCCAGAATATGATTGTGCCACTGTTGACCTCATGCTGTTCCCGTGGTGCTGCCGTAACCCCACACACTGTGTCATTGTCCCACTCTGTGGCCTACTCCTGTTTTTGCCACCTCAGGAATGTCATTGTGCCACTGCCTGACCTCATGCTGCTTTCCGTGACTACACACTGTGTCATTGTGCCACTGCCTGACCTCATGCTGCTGCTGCGTGACCTACCACTGTGTCATTGTGCCACTGTCTGACCTCATGCTGTTCTGTGGTGCTGCCGTGACCTACACACTGTGTCATTGTTCCACCCTTTTGGCCTACTCCTGTTTTTGCCCCCTCCAGAATGTCATTGTACCACTGCCTGACCTCATGCTGCCGCTTCGTGTCCTACACACTGTGTCATTTTTGCCACTGTCTGACCTCATGTGCTGCTGTGGGGTGCTGCCGTTGACCTACACACTGTGTCATTGTGCCACTGTCTGTCCTCATGCTGCTGCTGTGGCTGCTGCTGTAACCTACACACTGTGTCATTGTGCCACTGTCATACCACATGCTGCTGCTGTGGCTGCTGCCGTGACCTCCACACTGTGTCATTGTGCCACTGTCTGACCTCATGCTGCTGCTATGGCTGCTGCCGTTGACCCAGACACTGTTCATTGTTCCACTCTGTGGCCTATTCCTGTTTTTGCCACCTCCGAATGTCATTGTGCCCCTCTCTGACCTCATGCTGCTGTGGGGTGCCGCCGTCACCTCCCACACTCTGTCACTGATGTGCCACCTGAGCCCTGCTTGTTTTTTTCCAGCTGTTGCTCGCATGACTTTATCAGGCTACATTCCCCCTTCAGTTTTTTTTGGGCAGTTTTGCCCTCTTAAGTGCCCCGGGAATTTTAGAGTGAGGCGATTCTAAAAGCGGCGGCGTCATGTGGTGTTATACTAAAACACAACAATGTATGAAGACCAAAACCAAGCTCCCTTGCATATTTTTAAGCATGGCACAACGTTCTACAGCACCCTGCAGGCTCTGTGCAGCCTGGAAATAGCTGTTTTTTAACGTGATTTGTCCTGAAGTAATTCAGGACGAAGTTATTTTTTGCCGAGAAATTCGGCGAAGTGAACGAAACGAATTTCGGGAAATTCGCCCATCTCTAGCTGCAGTATAATGCATGGGGAGATTGCACAGATGCAAAGTAGCCAATGAAACAATCACTCATACAACCTCTGGGCATGAGGGAGGTGGTTGCCGGTACTACAATTGCATATAATAAGGCGATACAAAAGTGTGCCATAAATATAGATACGTGTGGTACACAATGCTGGCTTACAACCTATTAGTGACACCCATACTATTAGACCAGGCGGGCTGCCCAGCATTTTCTATGTGTCCAACACATAACTGGCACACTCTGCTCCCAAGCACTGTTGGGCATTTAATAAAGGGCATACTGGAAATATTTTTAATATGTGGTATTATTTAGTTATGGGGCCCCATAACACAAGCTCACAAGCCTCTTCACGGCTCCTCATGTCTTATGAGTCCCTACACTTGTATGAGTGTTTCATTGGTTACTTTGCATCTGTGCAATCTCCCCATGCATTATACTGCGGCCTTTCTGCATGCTGGTGTGAATAGGTGTTAAAGTTGGTGTGCAGTTTTTCATCTTGCTCTAGCAATTAGCTGCACATGTGATCTTTTTCCCAGTCAGCATAAATGGCAAAGTTGCTAGCTACTGGGTTCATGTTTGTTCAGCCATTCAGCTGCTTGTCCACCTTAGAGGTCTGTTATATATACATTCAATGGAAAATCAGAACTTTATATTTGGTACAGAAACTTTTGTTTGCAATTTGCAAAGGTCAGATGTTTCTTGTAGTTCTTGACGAAGTTGGCACACACTGCAGCAGGGATTGTGGCCCCCTCCTTCATACTGATCTTCTCCAGATCTTTCAGGTTGCTGGGCTACATTCAGCTGCAGCTCCCTCCAAAGATTTTCAGTTGGGTTCAGATCTGGAGACTGGCTAGACTACTCAAGGATCCTGAAATGCTTCTTACAGAGCCACTTCTTAGTTGCCCTGGCTGTGTGTTTTGGGTCATTGCCCTGATGGAAGACCCAGCCACAACCTATCTTCAATGCTCTTACTGAGGGAAGGAGGTTGTTGGCCAAAATCACGCGATACATCCATCCTCCCTTCAATACGGTGCAGTCGTCCTGTGCCATTTGCAGAAAAGTACTCCCAAAGTATGATGTTTTCCCCCCTATGCTTCACTGTTGTGATGGTGTTCTGAGGTTGTACTCATCCTTCTTCCTCCAAACACAGTGAGTGGAATTGATACCAAAAAGTTGCATTTTGGTCTCATCTGACCACGTGACCTTCTCCGATGCCTCCTCTGGATCATCCAGATGATTATTGGTGAACTTCAAACTGGCCAGGACATGTGGTGGCATGAGCAAGAGCACCTTGTTTTCCCTGCAGCTTTTTTAATCCATGATGGTGTAGTGTGTTACTAATGGTAATCTTTGAGACTATGGTCCCAGCTCTATTCAAGTCATTAACAAAGTCCTCTCGTGTTTTGGGCTGATTGATGACCTTTCTCAGAATCATCCTTACCCTGCGAAGTGAAATCTTGCATGGAGTTCCAGACCAAGGAAGATTGACAGTATTCTTGTGTTTCTTTAATTTTCGTACTATTGCGCCAACCGTTGTTGCCTTCTCACCAAGCTGCTTGCCTATTGTCCTGTAGCCCATCCCAGCCTTATGCAGGTCTACAATTTTTTTCCTGGTGTCCTTATACATCTCTCTCTCTCTCTCTCTCTCTCTCTCTATCTCTATCTATATATATATATATACATATATATATATATATATATATATATATATATATAGAGAGATAGAGAGAGAGAAACGCATATATGTTTTTAAATAAGTGAGTTGTATTTTACTGAGGGAAGGAAGGATTTTACCTCTTACCAACCAGTAAGTATTCTGGCTCTCACAGACCTATTAGTTTTTTTTATAAGCAGCCCTCCTATATATACAGGGTGGGCCATTTATATGGATACACCAAAATTAAATGGGAATGGTTGATGATATCAACTTCCTGTTTGTGGCACATTAGTATATGGAAGGGGGAAAATGTTTCAAGATGGGTGTTGGCCATGGCAGCCATTTTGAAGTTGGCCATTTTGGATCCATTACATTTACATTTGACTTACATTACTAATTTAGACTGTTTTGAACATTGAGGTGGTCAGAACAATCACATTAAAATTAATCAAAGTTTTGAGTACTACCAAGCGGTGTTCTCCTCACCATTCAAAATGGAGGGGTTTCAGGGGTTAAAATGCAATAACCACTTTAAGAAAGGAGGATATCGCGTGGCATGACTCATGGCACAGTGTCAAAACCTTATACACTTTAACTTCAGATTTTTGCTGCCCCAAGCTCCTTAAGCGGCATTGCATGCTCTACGCTGCAGTCGCTTGCACATGTGTCAACAAATTGTCTTCCTCCAGATGTAACCGGAAGAAGATCAACCCAGACTGAAACATTTGCACATATTTATGCAAAAATTGGAGGTTTGTTAGGTTAAGATGAGAACCCTTTCACAGCTCCTTGCAAAACAGATCTGTAATTTGGTCTGGGTATGCATATAAGGCTTTTGAGTGTGTGTACCTGTGTTTGTTTTTGATTTTAATTGGTTTTTAAACACTTAGGGCGGCATGTATGAAATTTGGCGTTTAAAAGCCAAATTTAATCTGCATAATAGCATAAAAGGGGGTTTGTTTTCAAAACCGCTCTATGCGGGTCAAAATCAGGTGATTCTAACGCTGGGGACTTTTTTGGCTAGGTATAAAATTTTTAAAAATTTGGTTTACCTTTCCAGCAATAATGCGCCTAGAATTGCTTAGAAAAGTTATAAATTTTTCTTCAAAGGGTTTAAGTGCGCCCCGCCTCCTGAACACCCCAAAAATCAGGCGCATTACGCTTGCCCTCTGCAATGCGCCTGATAATGGCGTTCAGGAAGATTTGCGTTAATGTGAATGGGGCTGTATGGAACTGGCTGAAAATACGCCAGACTTCTGGCGTAGCCACATTCATACATGTCCCCCTTAATCTCTGAGTTGATTAAATTTGAAATAAGAGTTTTATACTGCAGTTAGGAAAGTGAAGCCTTAAAAAGCCTTAAAAAGTATAAACACTATCAATATTCAATATTATTTTTAACCATTATATGATAAAATTTCTAAAAAAAAAAGCACTGTGTCACGTTCGTGTACGGGCTCTGGTCGTGGGGGGAAGGCCGCTGCGCTTTACTGCGGCCTTTCTTTTTTGTGTGAAACTGTCTTCCTTCTGGGACTTTTAATTGAATCCTCCACGCCGGGGCCCAGGAACTTTCCCACTCTTGGGTTAATCTCACTCTCGGGGATTGACAAAAATTGTTTCCTATCACTGGGCTCCCTTTCCCCCCCTTCCCTTTTTATAGCCACCCCTTTCCCCTTCTATCTTTGCTGCTATGGGTTTTTCCCTGTGTTGCCGTATTTGCTTCCTTGTTCTATGCCTCCTGACTTTGGCTTTGGACCCTGGTTTAACCCCTCTGCCAGTCTCTGTACCCCGTTGCCCTTAACTTTGCCGATTTTTGGATGCCCGGTTACCCTCTTGTCTCACCCTCTGTCCCCTGGGTCCCGAACTGTTGCTGACTTTGGACCGCCCTGACTACTCTTTTTTTTGTTGTTTTTTGTCCTGTCTGTGTCACATTTATACAGTGCAGCTATCGTTTCTGGTTGGGGGCCGGCCCTTTTAAAGGATGGGGTTTTCCCCAAAAGGCGGGGGACGGGGGGGATCAGAGTAGGGCCCACTTGCTTGTGTGTGTCCTGACCAGTCCCCTGACATTATGGGGGCCCTCTAAAACCTTCTCATCTGCGGTTCAGTATGAGAAAACCGATCTGTCGGCTCGGACCGTCGGGATGAGTTAACCCAGAAATTTTCAGGGCATGGGGGGCCCTTATGTCCCAGATCTCCCCGACTGGTGCCATTTCTACTCCGCCTCTGATCCAGTCTTCCCTTAGTACCCGTGCCCCTCCCCGGGTTTGGGGGTCAAGGGTACAGATAAACCAAACCTGCGATTTCCTGGCTTTTTCGAGGGGAAACCCTGAAAATTTTCGGACCTTCAGGGAATCCTGTGCCATTTTTTGGGTTTCAACCATTTTTCCTGGGCTGGAAAGTTGCCATGGCGGTGCCCCCCCCCAGGTCCCCCTCAGGTTTTTGGGCATTGAGCATCCCTCCTGGGGCCCCCTGAGTGGGAGAGGGGGTTGGACAAATTTTTCTTGCATTGGGCCATATTTATGATGCCCCAAAACGGGCAGCGTTGGGGGAAAAAACTACTCTTATCCATCCAGCGGGGTCCCCGCAATGCTGAGGGTACTGCCGGGAATTCCCCCCAATGGAGCACGCAATTGGGGGGCCCCTGATCCACCTTGAAAACCCTCTTCAAGGGGGCTGTCTAAAGCTGTGAAGGTTCCCAAAGGTCAGTCCCCTACTCCAGAGACCTTAGGGGTTTTAAGCCTTAGTGTTCTTCGACAGGGGTTTGAGAGAAAACCAAGGAAAAATGGGGGGTTTTTTGGAAAGTTGATCGAATTTCCCCTGTAATTCTTTCCCCACATGTCTTAAAACTCCTTTCCCTCTTTTCACCATCCCCTGCGCGGGTCGGGAAAGGAAAACCCAGGGTGTTGGGTCCGCGTCGGGGTATCAGGAGGAAACACGATGGACAATGCCTTTGTTTCTCTGTGGGGGTCCGGCCAATGCCCTGGGATGCTGACCCGGCCAAGTCACGTGGAGATGGGCAAACGCCGAAGGAAAATCAGGCTTCAGGTCCCCCTTTAAATTTGGGATAACAAGATTTCTTTGCCGGGTAACCTTAATTTGGGGGGGCCAAAGTTTTTGTGTCAAGCTATATCGATTCGGAGAGCTGTTAGTTTCATTAGATGACTTGGCCCAAACCCTTGGGGGGTAAGTTAACCCCGTTATGTTCTCCCTTTTGGGTTTTCAGGTGCTGCTCTCCCCTTGTGGGGGGGAAGAAAAATTACCGCACCACTGAAATTACGTTGAATGTTGGGTCCCTCATTCCGAACAATTTGTTTTTTTTTTGTAATGGGAAGATTTTACTCTGTATTTTTTGGGCTTCCATGGTTACGCTTCAAAACCTGTGCTTGACTGGGGGGATGCTGAGGGGTTTAAAGGGGGGAGCTGTGGTCCCATTTAAGACTGACAGTCCTTGGTGTTTTTCTATAAATGATGATTATACAAACCCGTTTTCGTCTTGATTTTGAAGATGTCTTGAGCCTTTTCGGACACCCTTCCCCCCGCATCGGCCATATGATTGCGCTATAGACCCGGTTCGGGGGCCAAAGCTGCCAAAGGGGTCGTATTTTCAACTTATCTACCCCGGAACGGAATCTTGCGTCAATTATCAAGGAAGCGGGAAAAAAGGTCCATCGACATCCACCTCGCGGGGGTTGCTGGTTTTTTTTTGTCGAAAAAAAAGAGGACCCTCCGCCCCTGTTTTTGATACAGGGCTCAATAAGATCCTTAAAAGACCAGCATAAAATTTCCCCCTGATCCCAGATCTTTTTCCCCCGGTGGTCGGTGCCCGATGGTTTTCCAAAATTGATTCCGTGGGGCATAAAAACCTAATCCGGTTGGGGAAGGGGACAAATTGGAAGAGGCCCTTTAAACCCCTGAGGGGCATTTCGAATCCCAGTATCCCGTTTGGTTTTTGTAATGCCCCAGCCGTCTTCCAACGATTTGTTAATGACTCTTTAGGCCCTTTGGGTCGTTTTTTTATTGTGTATTTTTGGTGACATCCTCATTTTTCCCCCGGGATTATGAACTATCGGAATCATGAAAGGAGTCTCTCCAGGTTAGTCTTTCAATTGCCCCCCCACCGGGATAGGGTTTTGGGGTACATATTTGCCTAGTGCTATAAGTAGGCCCCAAAAAAGGGTTTCGGCCACACACAGTGGGTGGCCCTACTACCCAAAGGGGGGTTAACGTTTTTTAGGTTTTTTTTAATTTCTATCGCAAATTTATCAAAAATTTCTCCTGATTGTTAAACCCCCTCACTGCCTTTCTAAGAAAGGGGCAGACCCCACCTCCTGGACACCTAGGGCCCAACAGGCTTCTTACCTTGAAAATATGTTTCACTTCTGACCTGTTTGGTCCCCAGATCCCCGAAAACCTTTTGCGTAGAGGTGGACCCTCTGAAAAAAGGTGTGGGAGCCGCCTTCCCAGGGGACTGAACCCCTTTTATAATCTTCGGCCCCTTTTCCTTCCCAGAAAGTTCTTACCGCGGAGGTCAATACGTATTTTGGGAACCCGGGGGTGCTGCCTAAAATGGGCTTTTTTAAGAGTGGAGGGACCCTTTTGGGGGGCCCGAAACGGGGGGATGTTTTTAAGACCATAAAAATCTGTTGTATTTGTAATGCTAAAAAGGTTTTTAACCCCCCAAGCACGATGGGCTTGTTTTTTCTAGGTTCAATTTTGTGGTGACTATCGTCCAGGGCAAAAAATGTTAAGGCGACGCCTTTTTCCCCAAGCTTTTTGGGAAAAAGGACATTGGGGGAGGGAAACCCCAAAAACCCGCTGGGAGTGGTTGTTGCTCCCTTACCCCTGATTAGTCTCAGATTGCGAATTAGGGTTTTTCCCCTCCCCTATCCCCCCAAAAACTTTTTTGGTTATGTTTATTTCTCCTTAAAATTTTAAATCCCCCTCCTCACTTTCCATCCTACACCCACCATACCTCCTGTCTCGTAACCTATTGGTTCTCAGGGTATTTAAATTTTTATGCTTGTAGATTGTCCCAGGGAAAAGGACCCCGGAACTTCCTAAAATTATTTCACCTCTGCTTTTTCCCAATAACCCTGGTCCCACAATTAAAGGTTTTATTTTGGATTCCCCTTTTTAATAAGTCGTTAAATTTTGTTGGTCCCGATTCTTAAAATGGTCATTTATTGCTTAAAAAAAAAAAATTTTTTCCAACGCAAAACCCTGGGATTTTATTGTTGTATATCTAACCTTTCATGGGATTTTTCCATATTTTTTGGGATAAGGGGTAAGTTTTTGTAAGGCGGGGGTGTTTTTTTTTGGTAAATTGGGGTTTTTTTTCCTCTGCTCCCCCCGGATTCAACAAAAAATTTGCCCGAAAAGTTTAGAATGTTTGTTTCGGAGTTTTCAGGAGAAGTGGGGGAGTTTTTTGCCTTTGGGCCCCGGGTTTTCTCTTAACAATCAGAGAATTTCCTCAACCCCAAAATTTTTCCCTTTACTGTAATTACGGCTTTCACCCCCGGTTCCGCTGCAACAGGTTCGAATTAAGTTTCTTCTCCAAAAAAACCGCCATCAAGCGATGTGCACAGTCTGGGCTAGGGGTCCAGACTCTAGGGAAAAAAACCCCAAAAACAACAAATTAAATATGCTAAAAGAAACGTCGACCCGGACCTAATATGCTGTCGGTGAAAGGTTTTGGGTCTCGACAGAAAAATTCCGCCTTCGGGTTTTCCTCTATAAATTCGCCTCGGTTTATTGGTCCTTTGTTATCTCTGAAATTGTTAACCCCGGGTTTTTTTAGATTTCGCCTTTCCCTTTTTCCCCCCGCATTCATCTTTTTTCACAAATCTTTTCTTAAAAAAATCATTCCTGTGTGATCGGTGTCACCCTCCTCGCCCTGTGGGTTTTAAAAAGGGGGTTTTTGAAAAATGAAAATTTAGCGTATAATTTACTCCCCCAGATCCAAACGCTCTCCAATACTAGTTCACGGGGAAGGTATGGTCCAGAGGAGGGGTATGGGTGACAGTTTTGGGACTTGCCGCTCCCAGACTTGTGGAAAAGGTTTCCACCAAGCTAAACCCCCCCAAACCGGGGGGGCCAAGGGGGTCCGGGGGGCCCCCCCATAGAAGGGGGGGGGATGTCACGTTGTGTCATTGGCTCTGGCGTCGGCGAAAGGCCCTGCGCCAAACTGCGGCCCTTCTTTTTCTTGTGTGAACACTGTCTTCCCCTTTTGGGGCTCTAATTGAATCCCGGCCAAACCCCTGGCCGGAACTTTCCCCGCATTTGGGTTAATCTCACTCCTGATTGACGTTTGTTCCCATCACCCCCGGGTCCCTTTTCCTCCCTTTTCCCCATTTTTAGCCACCACTTCCTTTATCTTTGCTTTCTATATTTTTTCCCTGTTCGCCGCATTTTCTTCCTTGTTCTATGCTCTCCCGACCTTTGGCTTTAGACCCTGGTTTTTCCCCCTCTGTTCACGTCTCTGTACCACGTTTCCCATACTGTTGCCGAAATTTTGGGCTGCCCCCTTTCCCCCCTTTTTTCACGCCTTGTACCTCTTGCCCCAAAAAGTTGCTGACTTTGGACCGCCTGACTACTCTTTTTTTTTTGTTGTCTGTTTTTTCCTGTCTGTTCCCCACTTATAACGTGAGCTATCATCTTCTGGTTGGGGGGGCCGGCCTGTTAAGGAGTCGGGTTCCCAAAAGGGAGGGGCAGGGCTGGGACAGAGTCAAGCCCCCTTGTCTGGTGTGTGTCCCTGACCGTCCCCGAAAACCCTGTAGTTACATTAGCCAGAAAGAGATTGCTTTATATTTCTAGAATAAACCACCCATAAGGTATTAGATAAGTTTTAAAAGATGTCATTATGAATTACTTTTCACCATGTTCATGATGTAATTAGGAAGTCTACATAGAATACAGAAGCAAACAATGGCGATAGCAGTGTAATGAGCTGTAAGAAGGCCTGATTAATGCTTATTATGGGTTTAACCCTGAGCTAAGTAGCTAATACGCACAGTACTATTGGTGCCTGTTAGTAGCAAATGACCTTGAGAAAACCTTGTATTCTGTAATCAAAAGGCAATATGTATGTATAGTATTTGATGCCTAGCCTTGCTTACACTTTAAGATGGGAGTCATTAGGGTCAGAAAACACTGGAGATTTGCCTAATGGCTATAATTGAAGCATTTCAAAATAAGCAAGACCAAAATATAATTTTACTGCAAACCATCCACTGCAGTTTTGTAGCAGAGCCAAATGGCAAACCATTATAAACACATAGCTGCTGTAATAAAGATAGATGTGTTACCGAGTAGCACAGACTTCATCAGAATGCTTTAGACTATAGAATCTAGAATGCACATCTCAAAATGGAAGATAAAAACATTTCATTTGAAACCATAAGTACTATAGTACTTGACCATTCAAACATGCTGGATTGTGGTCATTACCACATCTGAATAGGCCCAGTTCTGAAAGGGACTTACTGGTACATTAAATGTCCATAATGGGTCAGTATTAACTGTACATTTTTCACTATATTGTAAATTGTCACTATAAAAAGTCAGTAAAATAATGTAGTGATAATGTAATAATGTAATGCCTTAACCACTTCACAACATTTGACGTATAGGTATATCATGGTACCAGGGCTGCCATGAGAAATTTCAGGGTCCCCTACAGCTAAAGCACCTGGGCCCCCATCAACCCCGCCCCCTGTCAACCCCACCCCTGTCAACCCCATCGCTCCGCCCCTAACAACCAGGCCTAGCAACCACTGCCAACCAACTCCAGAAAAAAAAAAAATACAATTGCACCATTGTCTTTGGATTTTTGTTCTTGTTGAATTTTACAAAATTACAGTTATCTATATTGCAGTAATGAGTACAAAACAAGGGCCCAGCAAATAACACTGCATGATTCAACGTGTGTCACCACTATGGTACTGACAAACCATTATACCCAGATCAATAAAAAACCAACAATATACAAAGACCGAATTAATACCGCCACATATCACTACTATAGTGACTAAAAACCACTTCAATGTTGTAGAACCAAACCAGTATACCCAGACCAATATAAAACCAAACAATATACAAAGACCAAATAATACCGCCACATTTCACTACGTATGGTGACTAATATCACTATAATGTTACTGACCAAACCAGCATACTAAAGCCGATATTACAAATATAACCACAATATACAAAGACCAAGTAATACGGCCACATCATCTCCACATAACTCCAAAGATGCAGAATAATGCCACAATACTGTTACTAAATATAATCCATTACAATAACACCAATCTTACCACCATCCAGTGACCCTAAGGGGACAGGTATGAAAACTGACTAGGTATAACACTTTCTTTGTTGCTCATAGCGACCAGAGTTTCCCTTCATTTTTTCAGAGCACTATAAAGGGGAGCTCTGATTGGTTGCTATGGACAACAAAGAAAGTCTTACACCTGGACAGTTTTCATAAATAATGATAGATACAAGTACACACAGTACAGTTATATTTAGTGACTCACAGGTGACATCGTCTGATAAGTCGTTCACTTTCCCCTTTCTTCTTCATCCGGTCCCGGCCCCCATGAGGACTTTTCCTGGACACTACTCGTCCCTGCAGAATTCACAACACAAACACCTGAGACTCACAATCCCACCTGTACACATCTCCCTATGAACAAACTCCCCATCCATAGTAACCCAAATAGTAATAATTACCCCTTTGGTGCCCTGGTAGTTAGTTTTATAGGGACCCCCATAGGTAAGTATATTGTGGGTCCCCATAGGTAGGTAGCAAGGTAGAAGGTCCCCGTAAGTAGAGGGAGAACTCAAGTGTTGACCCACATGGCGGAAACTTGAGTGGTCCTACTCAGCCACCACTTGCAGCCCCACTCAAATTTCCCCCAGCCGTGTGGGGCCCCACAGGTCTGGTGAGGGGCGTGAGCAGGACCCCACCATACTCAGAGGTCTTGAGTGGGGCCCCACAGCATTCAGGGGCCTTATGGCTGCCCCACAGCATTCAGGGGCCTTATGGCTGCCCCACAGCATTCAGGGGCCTTATGGCTGCCCCACAGCATTCAGGGGCCTTATGGCTGCCCCACAGCAGTCAGGGGCCTTATGGCTGCCCCACAGCATTCCGGGGCCTTATGGCTGCCCCACAGCATTCAGGGGCCTTATGGCTGCCCCACAGCATTCAGGGGCCTTATGGGGGCCCCACAACATTTAGGGGCCTTGAATGGGGCATCCACAACATTCAGAGGGATGATGGGGGCCCCACAACATACAGGGGCCTTATGGGGGGGGGGGGGGCCACAACATATAGGGGCCTTATGGGGGTCCCAAACATATGGGGGCCCCAAACATACAGGTGCCTTATGGGGGTGCCCCAAACATACACAGGCCTTATGGGGGGGCCCCAAACATATAGGGGCCTTATGGGGGGGCCCAAACGTACAGGGGCCTTATAGGGGGGCCCCAACCATACACCGCCCTTTTGGGGGGGGGCCCAAACATACAGGGGCCCTATGGGGGGGGCCCGAAACATATAGGGACCTTATGGAGGAGCCCCAAATGTACAGGACCCTTATGGGGGGGCCCAAACGTACAGGGGCCTTATAGGGGGGCCCCAAGCATACAGCGCCCTTATGGGGGGGGGGGGCCCAAACGTACAGGGGCCTTATAGGGTGGCCCCAAGCATACAGGGCCCTTATGAGGGGGGCCCCAAACATACAGGGGCCTTTTGGGACTGGACTGGAAAATGGCCCGGTGCTACAGATGGAGAGGGGCCAGGGGCTACAGATGGAGAGGGGCCAGGGGCTACAGATGGAGAGGGGCCCGGGGCTACAGATGGAGAGGGGCCCGAGGCTACAGATGGAGAGGGGCCTGAGGCTACTGATGGGGAGGGGAGGCCCGCTCTGAGAGTCACACAGCGCTACGCGCCATCATGTATTTCACTGGCTGCCTCTCTGTTACTTACTAGCTCTTAAGCGCAGCGTGGCGCAGCTGCTTGTGACTGGGCAGCGGGCAGCCCCTCCTCCTTCCTCGGTCAGAACGCGCGATCATTTTAATCAGTGAGGCCCGCCCACAGCCCGAGGAAGGAGGAGGGGCCGCTCGGCTGCCCAGTCACAAGCTGCTGCGCCGCGCTGAAGAGCTACTAAGTTACAGAGAGGCAGCCAGTGAAATACATGATGGCGCGCAGTGCTGTGTGACTCTCAGAGCGGGCCTCCCCTCCCCATCAGTAGCCTCGGGCCCCTCTCCATCTGTAGCCCCGGGCCCCTCTCTATCTCTAGCACAGAGCCCCTGGCGCATATAGTGGCGGAGTCGGCGGGCCATGGACACATCAAGGTATATAGAACAGGCCTGTGGCCTCTTTCTCTCTACAATTATAATGAAGCAAGGGAGCGGGAAACCTGCCAACGGCGGCGGGCCCCCTCTTGCTTTATAGTCTGGCCGGGCCCGGTACGGGAGTACTGCCTGTACCCCCCTATCGGCGGCCCTGCATGGTATGGAAAAGTTTCCTGCAAACTGATGTACCTGTATGTCAAGTATAAAGTGTTTATGGGGAGTGGAATCCCCCTGCCTCCTTTGGCACCTTGCTGTGTAATCACAGGATTGACAGGTTGCCATGACAGTCTGGAAGCCTAACAAACATTATTTAACACAATAAAAACTTTTTTTTAAGTTCTACAGCATAATTAAAATATATAAATTGTAAATCATACTTACCACAGAGTAAATATATATATTGTAATCATATTGACCAGAGTAAAATTGACATATAGTTTATAATTAGAGATGGGCGAATTGATTCTAACAAAGTGGAATTCGTTTAGAATTTCAGGAAAACTTCGGTTCGGAACGAAGTCGAACTTTGGGGGTACTTCGCGGTGGACGAAGTGTGCTTTTGATTGATAAATGGCTGCCCAGCACATGGCGTTACATGGGGCAAAGCACTTGTGAGGAAGGGCATAGCCTGCAGGGCATGTGCAGAGATGAAGCCATTTAGAGACCGGCGGGATTCTGTGACGTCACCGCACTTTTATAAGTCCGGGCGCGACGGGGAGCTCACACTCCTCTCACTGTTTTCTGTTCAGGGAAGGTGCGCCGCGGCTGATTGTGATAGCTCTTACTGAAGAACTGATTTTTATACAGCGATTTTTGGTGGGTGTCTCAGCTTGTCTCAGAGACTGCTTCTTTCATGTTCTTTTTTCTGATTTTTTTGGGTAATTTGGTTCAAGTCCGTGTGCGTCCAATGCAGCTGCATATACATTTTAATGATATCTGCTCAGAGCAAAATTGAATATCCAAGGGGGATCTAAGCCAGTTCCTGTTGTATTCATTTAAAGAAAAGCATTTTTACAATACAAAAACCAAATTAATTTTTTGGGTGCCCCAAATTTTTTTGGGGCAATTTACATCCAGGGGGTTTAAAAAAAACGTTTTTTTTCGGGTATGGGTGAGTCCAAGAAAAACCCTCTTTTTTCACCCCAAAAAAAAAAAATTTTTTTGAAACCAATTCACAAGCGAAGGTTTTTAAATTTCAATTTTTTTCTCTTGGGTTTTGTAGCGTTTCAAAAAACACAATTTAACACGCTACAAGCTAGTAGTTTGTGGCTGCTCAATTCTTTTAAAGCCCAATTTTCATCCAGGGGGTTAAATTTAAGGGGTGTTTTTCTGCTGTGGTGACAAAAAAAAACCGTCTCTTTCACCGCCAAAAATTTTAAAATTTTTCCCCGTACCATAATCACAAGCAAAGGTTTTAAATTTCTTTTTTTCTTTGTTTTTGGTTTGCGTAGAAAACACAAATTGTAAAACGCTACAAAGTAGTATTTGTGGGGGTGTCAATTATTTTGACAATTTACATCCAGGGGTTTAAATTTAAATTTTTGTTCTGCGCTGGGGGACTCCAAAAAAAAAGTTTTTTCACCGCCAAAAAATTAAAAATTTTTCCCGTAGCATAATTCACAACCGAAGGTTAATTTTCAATTTTTTTTTCTTGTTGTGTAACGTTTGAAAAAAACGCAATTGTAACACGCTAAAAAAGCTAGTAGTTTGTGGCTGCTCAAAAATTTTGCACAATTTTATCCAAAAGGGGGTTTAAATTTAGCGTTGATTTTCTGCCCGTGGTTACAAAAAAAAAAAGTTTTTTTTCACCGCCAAAAATTAAAAATTTTCCTGTACCTTTTTCACAAGCGCAGGTTCCCAATTTTCATTTTTTTTTTCTTGTTGTGTAGCGTTACAAAAAACATAATTGTAACTCGCTACAAAGTATTAAATTTGTGGCCCGCCCCCAATTTTTTTTGCGCAATTTTCATCGGAAGGGTTTTTTAAGCTTTTGGGTTTTTTTTGCTGCTGTGGTGACTTCCCAAGGGAAAACCCCTTTTTTTACCGCCAAAAAATTTCAAAAATTTCCTGTACCATAATTTCCCAAACAAAGGTTAATTTTCAATTGTTTTTCTTTTTTGTTTACGTAGAAAAAACGCAATTTTAACACGCACAAAGTAGTAGTTTGTGGCCCCTCAAATTTTTTGTTTCAATTTAAAATCCCGGGATTCATTAAGCGTTTGTTTTTTCCCGTGGGTACAAAAAAAAACCCCTCTTTTTTTACCGGCAAAAATTAAAATTTTTTTGTACCAAAAATTCCAAGCAAAGGTTAATTACAATTTTTTCTCTTTTTGTGTTTGCGTTGGAAAAAAAACCCCAATTGTAACCGCTTCAAAGCTTGTAGGGTTTTTGGCTGCTCAATTTTTTGTGCAAATTTTTCATCCCGGGGGAATTAAGGGATTGTTCTGCGCTATGGTGACTCCAAAAAAAAAGGCTTTTTCACCGCCAAAAATTACAATTTTCCTGTACAATAATTCACAAGCAAAGGTTTTAATTTTCAATTTTTTTTTCTTGTTTGGGGTAGCGTGAAAAAACCCCAATTTGTAAAAACCCCCTACAAACTAGAAGTTTTTTGCTGCTAAAACATTTACGCAATTTACATCCAGGGGTTAATTAAGCGTTGTTCTGCTGCTGTGGTGACTCCAAGAAAACCCTCTTTTTCCCGCCAAAAATTACAATTTCCCCGTAGCATAATTTTACCCAAACCCAAAGGGTTTAAATTACAATTTTTTTTTCTTGTTTTTTGTAGGTTTGAAAAAAACCGCAATTGTAACACGCTACAAAGCTAGTAGTTTGTGGCTGTTCAATTCCTTTTTCCCCAAATTTTCATCCCAGGGGTTCATTAAGGGGTTGTTTTTCTGGGTTTGGGACTCCAAAAAAACCGTCTTTTTCACCCCCAAAAAATTTCAATTTTCCGTTCCATAAAATTTTCCCAAACAAAGGGGTTTTTTTCAATTTTTTCTCTTTGTTAGCGTAGAAAAAAAAAATAATTGTAACACCCCTACAAAGCTTGGGAGGGTTTTTGGTGCTCAATTCTTTTTGGGGCAATTTAAAATCCAGGAGTTTAAAATTTAAACGTTTTTTTTCTGCTGCTGTGGTGAATCCCCAAAAAAACCCCTCTTTTTTAACCCCCAAAAAATTTCAATTTTCCTGTACCACAATTCACAAGCAAAGGTTAAAATTTCAAATTTTTTCCTTTTTGTGTAGGGAAAAAAACACGCAATTTAACACGCTACAAAAACTATAGTTGTGGCTGCTCAATTTTTTTGTGCAATTTACATCCCGGGGTTCATTTAAGCGTTGTTTTTTTTGGTTTGGGACAAAAAAAAACCCCTCCCCTTTTTCACCCCGGGAAAAATTACAATTTTCCTTTTTTCCATAATTCACAAGCAAAGGTTAATTACAATTTTTTTCTTGGGTTTTGTAGCTAAAAAAACCGCAAATTTTAACACCTACAAATAGTAGTTTGGGGCTGGGTCAATTTTTTGTGCAATTTAAAACCGGGGGGGAATTAAAAACGTTGTTCTGCTGCTGTGGTGACTCCAAGAAACCCTCTTTTTTACCGCCAAAAATTAAAATTTTTTCCCGTACCATTAAATTTCCCAAGGGAAAGGGGTTAAAATTTCAATTTTTTTTCTTCTTGTTTTAGCGGAGAAAAAAACAAAAATTGTAAAAACGCTTCAAAATTAGTAGTTTGGCTGCTCAATTCTGTTGCGCAATTTTTCATCCAGGGGTTTTAAATTTAAACGTTTGTTTTTCTGCTGTGGTGCTCCAAGAAACCGTTTTTTTTCACCGGCAAAAATTACAATTTTCCTCTTCCATAAAATTTAAAAAGCAAAGTTAATTACAATTTTTTTTTCTTGTTGTGTAGCGTAGGAAAAAAAACGCAATTTTTAACTCGCTACAAAGCTAGTATTTTTTGGGCTGTTCCCAAAACTTTTTCGCAATTTAAAAACCAAAGGGGGTTTAAATTTAACCCCTTATTCTGTGCCCGTGGGGACTTCAAGAAACCGTCTTTTTCAAACCCCCAAAAATTACAATTTTTCCCGTAGCAATTTAAATTTACAACGCAGGGTTTAAATTAAAATTTTTTTTTTCTTGTTGGTTCGTACAAAACACTAAAATTTTAACCGTACAAGTAGTGTTTGTGGTGCTCAATTTTTTTTGAGCAATTTACTTCCCCGGAGTTAATTAAGCGTTTTTTTTTCTTGGTGTGTGGTGACTCCCAAGGGGAAACCAAACTTTTTCACCCCCAAAAAAATTTCCAAATTTTTTCCTTTTACCAAAAAATTCACAAGAAAAAGGTTTTAAATTTAAATTTTTTTTTTTTGGGTTTTGTTTGCGTAGAAAAAAACGCAATTGTAAAACCTACATTGCTTGTAAATTTGTTGTTTCTCAATTTTTTTTGCGCAAAATTTTCCCTTTCCGGGGTTAATTAAAACTTGTTTTTCTTTCTGTGGTGACAAAAAAAAACCGTCTTTTTTTTACCGGGAAAAATTACAATTTTTCCTGTACCATAATTCCAAAACAAAAGGGTTAAAATTTCAAAATTTTTTCCCCCGTTTTTGTAGCGTAGAAAAAAAAACGCAATTGTAAAAAAACGCTACAAAAACTAAATAGTTTGTGGCTTTTTCAATTCTTTTTTCGCAATTTAAAATCCAAAGGGGGGAAATTTAAATTTTTGTTCTGCTGCTGTGGTGGGCTCCAAGAAACCGTCTTTTTCAAACCCCCAAAAAAATTTCAATTTCCCCCCCCCGTAGCATAATTCAAAAAGCGATGGTTTAAATTTAAAAATTTTTTTTTCGTTTTGGAAGGGAGAAAACAAAGCAATTGTAACACGCTACAAAGTAGTAGTTTGTGGCTGGCCCTTAAAATTTTTTTGCCAATTTTTCATCCCCGGGGTTAAAATTTAAACTTTTTTTTTTTTGCTTGGTTGGGCAAAAATAAACCCTCTTTTTTACCGGCAAAAAATTTTCAATTTTTCCCGTAAAATAAATTCCCCAAGGGAAGGTTTAATTTTTCAAAAATTTTTTTTCTTTTTTTGTGTAGCGTTGAAAAAAACACGCTTTTTAAACACGCTTCAAAGCTGTTGTTTTTGGGCCCGCTCAAAATTTTTTTTGTGCAATTTAAATCCCGGGTTAATTAACGTTGTTTTTGCCCGCTGTTTGGGGACTCCAAAATGTCTTTTTCCCCCGCCAAAAAAATTTCAATTTTCCTTGTACCTAATTCACCAAACAAAGGTTAATTACAATTTTTTTTTCCCTTTTTGTGTAGCAAGAAAACCCCGCATTTTTAACACGCTACAAAGCTTTTGTTTTTGGGCTGCTCAAATTTTTTTGCGCAAATTTTCATCCCGGGGTTTAAAAATTTTTAAACGTTTTCCCCCGTGGGGTGACTCCAAAAAACCGTCCTTTTTTTACCCCCCAAAAAATTTCAAATTTTCCGGGACCATAATTCACCCAAACAAAGGTTAATTTAAAATTTTTTTATCTTTTTGTGTAGCGTAAAAAAACCGCAATTTTAAAAACGCTACAAAGCTAGTTGTTTTTTGGCGCTCAATTTTTTTGCGGGAAATTTTCATCCCGGGGGTTTAAATTTTGCGTTGTTTTCCCCGCTGTGGGGACAAAAATTTAAACCAAACTTTTTCACCCCCAAAAATTTCAATTTCCTTAGCATATTTTACAACCGAAGGTTAATTACAATTTTTTCTCTTGTTGTTTTAAACGTAGGGAAAAAACGCCCCTTGTAACACGCTAAAAAAGCTAGTAGTTGTGGGTGCTCAAATTTTTTTTGTTTCAATTTAATTCCCGGGGTTTTTTTAAAAACGTTTTTTTTTTCTGCGTGGTGACAAAAAAAACCGGGCTTTTTTACCGCCAAAAATTTTCAATTTTCCTTTTTCCATAATTCACAAAGGGAAAGGTTAATTACAAATTTTTTTTTCTTGTTGTGTAGCGTAGAAAACCCCGCAAATTTTAAAAACGCTACAAATTTGCAGTTTTTGCCTGTTTCAATTTTTTTTTAAAACCCCAAATTTTCATCCCGGAGTTAATTAAGCGTTGTTTTTCGCTAGGGGACAAAAAAATTTAAACCCTCTTTTTCAAAACCCCCAAAAATTTCACTTTCCCCCGTAGCATAATTCACAAACCGAAAAGGTTTAAAAAAATTTTTTTCTTGTTTTGTAGCGTAGGGAAAAAACGCAATTGTAACCGCTACAAAAAATATTTTTTGTGGCTGCTCAATTCTTTTGGCAAAATTTTTTTCCCCAGGGGGTTTAAATTTAAATTTTTGTTCTTTCGCTGTGGTGACTCCAAGAAAAACCCTCTTTTTTACCCCCAAAAATTACAATTTTTTTTCCCGTACCATTTAATTTTACAAAAGGGAAAATTAATTACAATTTTGTCCTTGTTGTGTAAACGTAGAAAACACGCAAAATTTTAAACCCCCGGGTACAAAAACTAGTAGTTTGTGGGGTGCTCAATTTTTTATTTTTTTGCAATTTACATCCAAGGGGGTTTTTAAGCGTTTTTTTTTCTGCTGTTGGGGGAAAAAAAAAACCATCTTTTTCACCGCCAAAAATTTCAAAAATTTTCCGTACCTTTAAATTTCCCAAACAAAGGTTAATTACAAAAATTTTTTTTGTTTTTTGTACTAAAAAAAAACGCCAAATTGGGAAAAGCTTTCAAAAACAGTAGTTTGTGGGGTAGAGATGGGGGAATCGATTCTAACGAAGTGGAAATTTTGTTTAGAATTTTAGGAAAACTTCGGTTCGTAAAGAAATTGAACTTTGGGGGTGTTTTTCGGGGGAAAGAAGTGTTTCCCTTTTAAATTTTTTAAAATGGCTGGGGAGCAATGGGGTTACATGGGGGAAAGCACTCCCGGGGGGAAAAAAGGGCAAGCCTGCATGACTGTGCAGAGATTGGGAAACCCAAACAGAGACCGGGGGGGAATTTTTGACGTCCCCCGCACTAAAAACCGAAACGCGGCCCCTGGGGAGCTCACAAATCCCCCCACTGTCCTTTTTTGACAGGGGAAGGGTGCTGCTGCGGGTGATAGGCCCTTTTTGAAAACTGATTTTTTACAAGCGATTTTTTGGGGGGTCTCAGCTTTTTTCAGAGACCCGTTCTCTGAATTTTTCTATTTCTGATTTTTTTGGGGGATTGGGGTCTGAAATCCCAGTGTGCGTCCCGCAGCTGATTTTACATTCAATACCCCAATGGGAAACTAACCGTTTTCCCGTTTTAAATTTATTAAAGGAAAAAGCTTTTTTTCAATACAAAATAACCCCTTCTTTTTTGGGTTCTCAATTTTTATTGCGCAATTTTTCATCCCGGGGTTTTAAATTTAAACTTGTTTTGTGGGGTGCTGACAAAAATAAACTTTTCCCTTTTTCCCAACCCCCAAATTTTAAAATATTTTTTTTGGGGAGCCCCCAATTCACAAAACAAAGTTAAATTTCAATTTTATTTTCTTGTTTTGGGGGCGTAGAAAAAAACACCATTGTAACACGCTACAAAACTACTTTTTGTGGTGGCTCAATTCTATTGCGCAATTTTCATCCAGGGGTTAAATTTTGCGTTGTTTTGGGTGCTGTGCTGACAAAAAAAAAAACCGTCTTTTTTAACACCGAAAT